>OMLF01013211.1:34311-63064 GCA_900302615.1 Holocentrus rufus | reverse complement strand
GACATATCTTACCTTTGTCTGTCCATTTAGCTAGCTCTCACCCGCAGCAACTAAAAGATAAACAGTGATAGCTCAAGGCAGGCAACTAGCTAAACTGTATCACTGTTACAGTTTTACCTATACCTTAATATATTCATACAACTGTGAACAACCTCAATATATTCACACAGGCAAGGTCACACACCAAACGACAAGCTAACATGTTAAATGACGTAGCTTACCTCCCCTCTCTCGCTACAGCCAAGAGCACATGTGCATGTGAAATATAGTGTGCATTTTGCACTCAGCACTTGCCCTCAGCTGGACTCGAACCGAGAACTTTCTGCTTCACCAACAGTATATTTCCACTGAACTGTAAATGCACAGTAGCATCCCATCCTCTAACTGAAAAAGCTCCTATTCAAAGAGGTTTGGAGAGTTCACACCAAAAGTGACTTGGCACCATGTCCAGTCTTAACACGCAAGAGTAAGATAATCATCCGCCTCTCATTGTAGCCAGCATCCTCATCCATCACACTTTGTATGACAGGTGTTTTTGTGTACCACTCCCACTAAACACTATTCTGATAATTTCATGATGGAGTGCAATGCAGTTATGCGATTACAATTCTAAGGCTTGGAATGAGTTATAAAAACCTAGCATATTTGTGTGTTTGCCAGATGGCAGCACTTGGACCAAAATCCTCAACAGAAGCTAAAAAAAACATTGCGAAATTGTGTTTGTGAAGTATGTGAAGTAATCAGTCATAAAATATACCCAAGTTTGGGGATTTTGAAAGGTCAAATGTGAAGTTTATGAAAGTGAGAAAGGAATTAATTTACTAATATTCAGATACATTGCAGCTTCCACTTCAAACAGAAAATCCTGTCCAAGAGTCTTTGAAGATTTTAATCTTAATGGGAAGAAGATCTTTAAGTAGGCTACTTTTTGATACTTTTGATCCCACACTCATCTCCAGTATGTGCATGAGTCTGGCTGTTAGAGAAGAAAGAAGAAAGCTCCATCAGTCTGTCCTCTCCTCTCAGGAAGTGCGATGATGCTAATGGACTGACACATCCAGCGCCACGCAAGAATGGCACATTGCAACAGATAAGCCTCGAGCTGACAGCTTTCCTGGCCTTGTCAAAATGCTTCCACTTTTTAGGCTCACTGGAGTACATACAAATGTCACACACTCACACATGCACGCATACATAGGCATAGAGACTGCAAAATGCACACACATACACATACAGATACTGGGTCTGACAGTGAAGCTGACAGCAAAGGCCTGCAGGGAGATGAGGAAGCAATGCAGGAAACAGGAACATGGAGGGAGCTTGCAGAGGGCAAGAACTGCGTGTTATAGCTATAGAGCCTGATTTGATCAGCAACCTTAATCCATTCTTATACTACTAATAATAATCATTGATTATTTGGCATTAATTAAATGAAAAAAGCTGAGCAAACTGTGATCAAAGCAGGGCTGTAACCGAGAGGATTATCCCATCCCAGCTATTCCGAATGCTGATAATTCGTCCTGTTTATCCAAAGTAATCAGTTGAACTAATTAATGGTCACAAATGGATATAAATTATAGATTGAAATGAGAAATTGTCCTTAACATCAACAAGCACAACCTTTCTCATAAATAGCTGAACTTTTTCACCACTCGCACCTCAACTAAACACTAATAAGAAGACATTTACTTAAGTAACATCTTGTTTCATAATTGCTGATGAAGTCTTTCAAACTTTCAAAAATAGTTATCTTCTGATGGCAAGTGTGAAGTTGTCCTTGACCTTCACAGCAGCCATTCTGACATAAAATAAAATAGCTAAACACAGGTGCTACTAATGACATTTCTAACACCTGGAATTTGACAGTTGAATCTACATGGTTGATCTATTTATTTCACTTTTTTGTCAGTTGAGTCTAAATGCTTCTCACTTCAATTGACTTTCAATCTTGCATATACTAAAGTGCACTTTTAAGACTTTTAAGTCCAATGTTCCAATGTTGAGTGTTTTGCCAAACACTTAATATTAACCAATTTAAATAACATAACTAACATAATAATTAACCTAAATTACTGCTGAAAAAAAACACCACATTACATTTTGCTGAATTTATTATGATCTACCTGGAACTCAAACCACCAAAATTTTAAACCCAGGTTCTTGCTCCCCCTCTGTGTGGATTTTTGGCATTGAGTTACCACCTGTCAATCAGTCTCATGCCACCAATGCTAGAGGTCAGCAGCAGGAAAGGAGGTCAGATAGGTGCTTTGTTATCTTAGATGCACATTGGAGGAGCCTGGCTTCCATGCATTTTTTAAAAATAAGCCACAGTTTGGTCGTCCAGTCCACTGACTCTGCTATTAGTCCAGACGGAAGCACTCTTCTCCGATCATGGTCAGAGTACAGGATCCTGAGAGACTGATAAGACCTACCCTATCAGATGCAGTCTAATTGCTCTGAGGCTATTATTGTGTCTGAACTGCTCTGTCAAGATATACTGATGCAGATTTAAACCAAACAGATTGGTCTGTTTCATTAAGTTTTATATTTTCAGTGTGTATTTTATGGCATTTAAACATAAAGACATAGGTCTGGGTATAAACAATACTTGCTAAATGTCACGGACTTTCACCAGAAGATTCCTTCCATGATTACACGACTTGTTTTGTAGTATGTCCTAATCCTTCTTGGTCTGTTTCTCTCTGCAAGGATTAAGATTGGATGGAAAGTTGAGTCTGACAAAAAAAAAAAAGAAAAAACAAGATTCCGTAGGAAATAAAGATTTAATGGTGATCGCACTTAATGTAAACACTGTGACTCAAAACTGGGTGAAATTCTCCTTAAGGAGTCGAAGCTGTTTCGTTGCATAATTGCCCTAATACATGACAGGAGCTGAAGAAAAATCATTGTGCTATTGTCCAGATTGGACAAGTATGCCTTTGATCCAGAAAAGCTGCCTCTGAGAAAGACAAAGGCTCCAGGCACAGACAGCATTTGAAACTGATCCGCCTGCTATTATAAAACACTTCCTCCATGTAGACATCCACTTAACTTTAAATTGTTGTGTTTTTAACATTCAAATCATAATAACAATACATGTAGGCAGTTTAAAGCGTAGATTTGGAGTTACATAATAAGAGCTTATGATTAAGATCATAATTGGGATTTTGAATGTCGCCAGTTTAGTGCCCTAAAGTACAAAGGCAGTGCAACAATAATCCAAAACCAGTCGACTTTCACTGAAAAGGGCTTTAGCCTTTGATTCATTGCTTGACCCAAATATCTAATGGCCTGGAAAAGAAACCGCTATTATGTTTTGATTGACATCAAACATTTCTTTATAGAGTGTTGCATGCATTACAGGGTCAATAAGCATGTTTTTTTGCACAAAATGACCATAATACCTGCAGGGACTGATAGGGTTGTTGATCAATACCAGTGACTCAGTGATCACTTCCCCAGCTGCTGAAATTTCTGGTTTTCTAAGCTCACTCTCTGGCCTGTCCAACCCCCTTCTGCCGCAAGTCCCACTGTCACATAGCAAAACTTTGCCACCAGAGTGTGTATGTCCACGCGTGCGTGTGTGCATGAATTTCAAATTGATGTTATCCTCTCCATGCCCCCTCCATTCTGCACACGACGGCTCCGAAATGTCAGGGTCACTCTTGTGGAAGTCCTTGCCTGTCAGCCGTCTTTACAGCGAACCGCAGTGTCCATCTCCCTGTCACAGAGAAGACATAACAAGGGGCTGGAGGAAGCCATGCACGTGGAAACATGCTCATCAGTGTGTTCGCTTATACAGCCAGAGCCAAGAGCCAACATCTGCGAAGACCATGAGAAAATGGTGCAAGCAGTTGAAGGCTGCAGAATGTGTTTTGATATTATTTTGATCGCTGTAAGGAAACTTTTTCTTTCTCTCTCTCTCTTTCCTCCTTTTGCTAAGAAACAGAACAGAGCCTGTGGAGCTGTAGGGATTCAGTATCTTGCTCAAAGACACTTCAACAGAAAGGATGCTTTCCCACCATATTTCCATCCATCATATTTCCTGTTGAGATGCCTTCGGTTTGTCTAGTGATCAGACATGCTGCTCATCAAAAAACTGAACCTATTTGGGTGTGTATGGCTGCAGGTGAAACTCAGTGAATAGTGGAAGTACATAAGTTGACCTGACTGCCAGTAGCAGACAAGATCTGTTATCTGACATTTCCTTTCTTCACGTCTCAACCTAACGATATTTGTCTGACCTTGACCAATGAGCAGCTGATGGTTACGCACAGCTTCTGTTGATACATTTTAATTCATTTGAATTTTATTACCGTGTGAAACCAAACCGAGATAAACGAACAATGCAACAAAGTACAGTATCATTCTATTAATTTGAACCCAAGACAAAGGATTACATGTGTGAAAATGATGTTAATTCAATCATTTGTTTCCCAGTTTCAGCTCATGTGTGCAGGTTTGAACACGTTATTAAGACCAAATCAGCTGCACCGATCGAGACCCACATTAAGGTCAAAGTTTTAGCATGATACCAGTGTCACTGACGTTCAGTTCAGTGCAGGTGAGAGATTAATCCAACTAATTTCATTATCCACATTCATGACATTACTTTGGGAATTTCATATGCATTGCTAACTTCATATAGGAAAAGAAAAGAAAAGAAATCACACTTACTGAATTAATCTCTGCTGCAGGTAGAGAGTAGTCAAATCTCCAAGCTGATGATTTTAACTAAATCATTGACTACAAGACATTCATAATGAAGGATTTCTTACAATTTATGAGCTCCAAAGGAGCATAATGCACCCAGAAATTCATTTTTCTTTCCTCACGAGTCCCACTTTCTGCCCAAATGTTCTTCATAACTATGTTTCCACGCCCATGGTCCATTTTCTCTTTGGTAGTGTGTCCATATCATATCAATCCATATCAAAACAAAACTGCAACAAGTCAACAATTTGAAGGCAGCTTTGTACCAAAACAAAAGTGAAACAGCTTTTTTTGTCTTTGAACTTTTTAGATTAATATTACCAGCAATGAATGATTTAAAGGTATGAATCGAAAAAGGTATGAAAGGTATGAAAAAAATACCACTTTTGTAATCAGATTACTGTAATCCTGTTGTAAATTCTTCTTTCCTGATGTGATGGTGACAAATTCAGGCTCTGACATCGACTTTTACTATCAAAGAAAAAATAGGTATCATGTTTTCCTATATGCCTACACTTCCATAAGGCTTCACTTAAAAAATAATGCGTAAGTAGACAGTGGGCTGGGCTTTCTCACAATTTACACTCAGCCTGAGCAGTTCAATAAAGCTCTGCGTCAGGTGGAACCAATCTAAATCTGTCCTAATTCTTTCCGTTTCATCTGTCTCAAGTGACAACTTCCCCCACCTCTTTACGTCTGTCGCGCCAAAAGTTTAGACATCTTACATAATTTTTGATTATGTTGAAGTCTATTAATGTGATTGAAAGTGAGCGTGAGGCCAAGATCTACCAAAAGTCTGGGGAGGAAATCAAAAGGCCAGATCTGTTACTCTGTGACGGATACTTCTCTATCAGAGAAGTATCCTTTTTTTTCTCGGCTCACACTCTCGAGGTTGGCCACAGCACAAAGTCTGCTCAGGTCACACGATTCTATTAGTCATTTTTTTTTTTTTTTTGAGCAGACAAGGGGACGAATGGGGCCCCTGGAGCAACACTGGGCCCCTCTCATTTCCAGTTTGCTAAATAGAAAAGAAGGGAGCGAGGGGCTTATTACATAATTTTTTTCCGTTTGGAAACTTATTTCTGGCAAATTTGCAAATTGTCGACGTTTTGTCTTTTTTTTTTTTTTTTTAATTCATTTCCCTCTGCATCCAAAGGTTGGACGGCTTTAATGTGATTTTCCCTCATCAGGTTCTGGTACATTTGCTCCTAATTTTATGGATTCTAGCACCTCCTGTTCCCAGTGAACTCTGCGGTGTTAATGCTCTTTATGAAGCATAAGTCACCATTCTTGGAATAAAAAAAATTCAGCACCATGCTTCACCCTTCCAGACAAGAGGGCCTGACCTTTATTGTTTAAAAAACAAAACTGCTTGTTTAGTTTCCATTAGGCTAAAACAAATTACTAAAATAGTACCTGGATTCAGACTTGAAAGAGGTTTTGTCAAATATAATCAAGCTGCACTAAAATCCATTTGCATGTTTATTGTTTGGATTTCTTCATTGTAAATACCCCAAGGGTATTGACTACTGCATATCAAGATGTTAAGTGCTTTCATTTGGGGTTTTATTTACGTTTTTCTTTCCCCAAATGGCATCTGTCATGTATAAATGCTTTTCCACAGATGACGTTAAATAGGAACAATTTTAGGCTGAGACTCACGTACCATGTGCTATTTTGCCTTTGTTTTCCAAATGCCTGTATGTTTGTTGTTTGAGCAGATCCCACGCAATGTGCCTGCACATCTGGCTCTGGTGAACGCCACTGTGCCGCTGCTGCCTTTTGACGTTCACATGGCTGGAGCCTTGTTCTTTGACTTTCTGCTTTGTGACTAAACCAGCAGCTTCTTAGTGCTGCCATGACACTGTTTTATAGTAGTAATGACCTGGGATCCTGGAAAATTGCCACAGTAATTATTCCCTGATTTCACAAGCCTAATAAACAAATTGCTGACAAGTTTAGCTTAACCATCTGGAGTCCTTTTTTGTATACATTGAATTTGACACTTGTTTAGCACTTAAATAATTAGCATCATTAACAAATAATAAATAGCATTCATTTCAGATTATCAGTCAGCATTTGTCTGTGATCTGTTCAAATGTGTCTTAAAGGAATACTCCAATGTTTTGGGTAAAATACCCTTTTTCCGACTTTCCCTTTCCCCCAGACTAAGGAAAGATGTTCCATACCATTTCCACCTCTGTATGTCCACTGGTTCATTTCCTGTGTCTAGCATTTTGTGTTAGCTTAGCATAAAAACTTGAAGTCAACTGTGAAGCTGTCTTATTTACACAATCTATCATGTGTATTTAAAATATACGGTGTTGAATTTAGAAAAAAAAAAACTTATTCAGCAGTTCACCTTCTCTTAAAACATAATTCCAATACATGTATTTCAAATAAACAATACATTATGTAAATAAGACACATTCAGTGTTGCTGTAAGGTTTATTGTTTTTCACTTTGATAGAGCTAGGCTAATGACTCCTGTAGACTTCAAGTCTTTATGCTAAGCTAATGCTAAATTCTACACATAGGGACCGCGCAGTGGACGTACAGAAGTGAAAATGTCCTGCCTCCACAACCAAGACGTGGCCTCCACCCAGAATTTCCCTCATTTCTGTGTCATATTCTCCATCTGGTGACTTCCCTCTTTTGAAAAACAGCCCCAGGTAAAATGCCTCCCAGCATATGTGCCAGACAAGGATGCGTTGGATTACAGACAGCTGCTGTGTGGAGTTTATCGGAGTATCTGGTGTACGCCGAGCACAGAGGAGGAAGAGGAGGAGGAGGGGGAGGAGGAGGAGGAAGACAATGGAGGGAATATGAAAGAAAAGCATAAATCCTCTTTTGTAATATACATCTTTGGCATGAGATCAAATGTGAATCCAGCATAGCTGACGAGGCATTCCGATTTATGGCTTGGAAATCTCATGGCGCTCCAAATGATAGCGTTTCCGTGCAGAATTTGACCATTAGTCTTGTTACATGGACATGTAACCGTGTAGGAGACATCTGTTGTTCTACATGTTCAGATGAAAAGATATCATGAAATCCTTTCCAACAAGTTACATAATAAGGTATCTGAATGAGTACCCCCTTTGACCCTTTATGACAGCATACTGTATGCATGTTTTGACAGACAGCTGTAAACGACTCCACCGCATTTTTGGGAGTTTGACCTATTGGTCGCCTTGATCCGAAATCATCCGTGCATCTCCTGTCCAGTGTACACTCTTATACTTTAGCATGAATAATCATTTGTTATTTATAATTCTAAAAGTGAAATAAATTAGAAGTCATAGCAGCTCTAAGGCTTGTTAATTTTAATGAGGTCAAACAAGCATAGAATTTAACAAATAGAATGTATTTTCAAGAGCAAAATAACATAACCTGTTATTCATTGGTGTATCATAGGTCATCGATGATTACTTAGCATCATGCTAAATCATTACGATACAGATATGATTTTGGTACCAAAACCCTGATCACATATTGGGTAACCAATGGGTCAAAAAAATCAGTGTAGTCCTTAAATATGGCTACTTTCCATTTGGTTTAAGAGTAAGGTTACACATCCTTCAGGTACACTACGTCCTTTCCTTCACTTGGTTTACATTGCTATAAAAGCAAGGCAAATACAACTTCATGCTGGGATAATTGGCTGTGGGTTCGCCGTATGGAGCCCAGAGCGGGATCTGTCACGCTGCTGCCGACATCTGACAGACTTGGTTTTGTTCGGCCATGCAGTGGGTGGCCCAGGCCGGGTCACAGCGGAGGCATGGGCAGAGGGAGCAGAGCTATGAAGAGTGTGTCTGGATCAGTGTTGCCAAGCAAAGCGGGCAAGACGATAAGAGTGTGTGCTTGGTTATGTGCCACTGATGCCCTGCTGATATCCAGGCAAGCAGTGTGGATTAGAGCACAAAGTCAATGCTTATAGCAGCAATAAGGCCGCCGCTTTTTGCACATGCAAATAATAAATAGCATTCATTTCAGATTAACAGTCTGCATTTGTCTGTGACCTCTTGTGCCCATGCTTTAATACCCATTCCCATGAAATTGTCTTTTTAGCGACAGGCTGGTTGTTTTAGGGCACTTACCTTTTGCTCTGGGCCAGCGGTGAGCTCATTGTGACTTTTAAGGTGAGGCCAGCAACCACAGAGCAGGGAAGTCGCAGCCACAGCAGAGATGAAACCAAACAAAAGAACAGCAAAACAAAATGAACTCAGTCCTTATATGTACTTGTATGTCCTTATAAATACCCAGATGACTATAGGCCTTATTTTCTTTCTTTTTCTTTTCTTTTTGTCAGATTGCCTAAATGAACAAATGAAAATATCACACTTACAGATGTGGGTGCTAAAGTAGTTCCTATTCCTTTTTTTTTTGTCAGCTTCTATGTCTGTAGTTTTAACAAGACCAGCTCATCCCTGCATTTCCTAATACACCTTTGATTTCCTTTGTGAACTTTCCAACTTGTAGAAGATTTCTATTGCACCATATTGCCAGTTAAGTGTCTGTGTCTTCGACAGACAGACTGACTCTTTTGGGAGTAACCTCTCTCATTTTTTTATGATAAGATTGTTGTAGCTGCTGGTGGCTGTAAACATTAGACCTGAACCAACTATGTCAGTGCCATAATCAGAGCTGCTCATAGCCATTCATTGTCATGTTCATGTCCGGAGTCTGCAATGGACAAGGGGAATGGAATAGAAAACATAGGTTACTAGTCAGCGCAAGTACAGAATGGACAAGAATTTATTTATTTATTTATTTTTTATTGGAACTGACCTCAACTGTAGGTCAAGCAGATATCAGGCATCACCAAAGAAAGACCTTTCCTCCACCTTTTTTCCCCCCACCTTTGTCGTTCATCATCGGAGTTTGTGCATTCCATTCAGAGTTTAATGCACTTCATGCGTACCGAAGGAAGAGAACAACAAACACAGAGCAGATGGGCAATGCACACCTCTATCCAGCAGTATGTGAGACGCCTGTCATATTCACTTCTGCTCTTTCCTTCCTTCCATCCTTCTCTGATCATGGATACTGGGTCCATACTAGTTGGCCAACAACCATAGCTGGAAAAAAGACTATCAGTAACGTATCAGTTTTGCCGACAGTCTGTTTCACCCTAGTAAAAGTACCGGTTCAATTAGTTGACATTACCCTGCCTTCTGGCCTCTTACTGTACGTCACCAGTTCCTTGGTTCCAGGGGGGGGGGTCGTTTGCCTCTGTGATAATGTGTGTGAGTGAGTGTGCACGTGTGTGTGTGTGTGTGTGTGTGTGCGTGTGCATTTCTTTGCATGTGTGCATATGCGCTTGGATGTGATTTTGCAGGCATGTGTGCATCCATCTACTCAATTGACACAATCCATGTTTTTTCAATTTACTGATATGAAGGCAGTTCTATGTGTCAGAACTGTCCTGTCCCTGTTTTACACTTTGTTTAACCTCCACTGGGTTTTCACCTTGCTGCACCTCCACCCTGCTGCTTTACCCCACGTGCGTGTGCCGTGCTGATGCATGGGCCTCATCTCAGCTGCGTGAGAACGTGAAGGACTGTTTACTTTTTTTTTTTTTTTGTAAGAATCGCAGGAGTTGGCGGGGCCCTTCCGCCCGCTCCCATTTGGTCTTGCTCTCACTGCGCTGACTGCGCTTGGCTGCCCCTTACTGACAAGGAGCTGGAAAGGCCCAGGGATGGACAAACACTTGAAACTGTCAGCGACTGCGGAACAGAGAGGAAACAAGTGCTGCTCCCGGTGTCTCTGGCCCAAATGTGGCTCCACTTACTGTCAGGAGAATTTCCTCCGCGGTGCGTGATGAATACAAGGCAGGGGGGGACCGTCGTTCCACTGGCAGGGATGGAGGAGGCCTTCTGACACCTGCTACCCAAACAGCTTTCCTCACCCGGAGGACAGAGAGATCAAAGACGAGAGGAGAAAGGAGGACGAGACTGGCCTGCTGCTTGCTGAGTAAATACAGGGAGCTCTATCTTTCTGAAGGGATGATTAGATTGTGCAGCACTCCGTCATCTGAGTAAACACACGTTACTATAGTGACCTCCGTGGAATCTTCACCATGGGCCGAGTGTTTTGGGGCTGGAGTTGTTTTTCAGATGCTTTGAGTGTAGGGATTGCACAAGAGTTGAGATTTTGCTGAACTTTTTTTTTTTTTTTGTTGTTGATGAAAGGCAATCTTGAGGGTGACCATGGCTTTAGTTATCTTTGGTTGTATATATCGTTGACAGAAGTGAAAAATGTGACAACAAACTGACACATTTCAACCATCTTAACTTTGTCTGGGTGCAGAAATGAGGCAGCTCTGTGGACTTACTGCACGCTTAGAGCTTTGGAGTCACAGGCAGTTCTCAAGCGGGGTGTTGGGATCACAAGAGATCATTTTTTCAGCAAAAAAATGTATTTTTACTATAGAAATTTGTCATCACATCTGTTTTTTCTGATTTTCAGTTGTTTTACTTGAAGGAATACATCAACATTTTGGGCAAAACACCCTTTTCCCGACTTACCCAGACTGAGACAAGATATTCGATAACATTTTCACTGCTGTACATCCACTGGTTTGGTTCCTATGGGTAGCATTTCATGTTAGCTTAGCACAAAGACTTAAAGTCTACAGGAGCCATTAGCCTAGCTCCATCAAAGTGAAAAACTAAATGTTACAGCAACTCCGAAGCCGTCTTATTTACTGACTGAATAATTGAACTGAAACCACCGTTTTGTCAAGTTCCCAGTTTGTTTTTGTTTTATAGGTGTTAATAATGGAATATGTGGTGTGTGTGTACATTTGCTATGAGATCCAATAACATGATTCAGACTTGTTATTGAGCTCATCTGTTAAACGGGTAAAATATTTTATGCGTTTTGGCATGACCAGTGATGCCTTTCCTCCTAACTCTTTATTTGTTACAAGAACCAATTTTATTGCCAACCGAAGTGTCATTAACATAAAACAGGTCATCACTTGAAGTTATAACAGGGAAATGATTCAGCCTAGGGGCAGCAAACACAGTGGTCTTCAAAGCTTCATCTTGTCACGAAAGCATTATAAATTTCACATGCCCATTTATTTATTTGTTGCCAGTTTCAATGTAAAACAATGTCATGTCACCATAAAACCTCAGCTGGCTATCACGTGTAGATCATAAGCATGGGAAGTCATTTGTTATTTGTTAACTCATTTGTTCTGACAAGAGCTATTAACTGCAAACATATTCTGTCTATAAATACTATGACTGATAAGTACAGTAATGTAGAATATAGTAGATTATGTATATTATGGGAAAATAAGGGCAGTAATAAGATAATAGGATAAAAGGATAAAAGACTTTATCATTTATATCAAAGTGAGAATATTATAGATGTTGCACTTTAAAACAAGGTTAAAATGCACCATTTTCTTTTAATATAAATATCCATTTTGCTACTTTATTTTGGCAAATGATGTAAAACAATAGTGATTCATCCTATGTCATGAAAGCTTTTACATTTGCTTTAATCAAGACTCACCATCTGGTACGTTTTTCTCAGAAAAAAAAAAAAACCTCAGGGGTATGGGAAATGATGTACATTGTTTCCAGCAAAAACAACAGCAGTTTGTTTGGAATAAACAGAGGAGGAACTGGGTAGTTAGCATGAGCAGTGACAACCATCATGGCTCAATGGACAAAGAAACGAGCCCACCTACACAAACTTCAGCAGCAGAAAATTCAAGACGTCTTGTGCTGGACACGCTGACTGATCGACAGGTGATCTCAGGGAAGTGCAGGCTGATGCATGAAGGTTTTCCCTCTCAGCTGTGAAAATATGCCAATTGACGTCAGTCAGTTCTCCTGTATTTTAGCTTGCCGGCTTTGGGAAAACTCCCCATTCTACAGATTGTTTATTAGATTACCATTCACACCTCTGCCAGTCATGAAGTACTTTGCAAGCATTCATCACAAGCACATCTATGGTTTTCCCTTTAAGGAAAATTGGCTGACATTTATTTCATTTTGGTGGTTATGTTGGCATCTGGGTGTGAAGATTTTGTGTAGAAATGTGTAATAATGTAATAATATTTATGTAGTAATGCTTATGAGACGTGGGCAAAATATGGCATTTTTACTTTTAATGTGGTATTTATTGAAAACTGATGTAATTGTGTTTACAGAAATGCGGTTAAGCTGTGTGAATTGCAGTGCGTCAGACCAATAAGCCATTAGAATGATTTTCTGAAGAGGTTTCATCTCCATCCATTACATATGAATGGATGTCAGTGCCTGCAACAGTCTGTGCCAGTGCTCTGGGAATGATTTCCTCTTCTGTTTTTGTTGTCCTTTGTTCTAATTTATGTATTCATGCCATATAATAAGGGACCCATTCTGCAAAGCCAGTGTTGTGCATTTGTTCTCTGACTTTGTGGATGGTATGATCACACACTGACAAAGATGTGCTGTGGTGAAGATGTCTGTAAATCATATTTAAAATGATATCTTGTTATATCTTTGGACCTGTAAAGTTTCATTAGGAACATGGAATTACAGAGCTGCAGTACTTAAGCAATTCACATGGAAATAATGGATAAACCATTGCAGAATTTTCAGTAAAAGTGGCAGTTCATGAGATTTTGCCTTGGTATCACTTGCTCATACCTCTTTTCATACTTTGCAATCAAATAAAGCAGGGAACTTGTTGTTGTTGCCAAACATAGGCAAGGCCAAGAGACAAAAACAAAAATGCACATCATCCTGATAAGAAATGGCAAACCTGTATTCAACCACAGTGACGTTCTCCTCAAACCACTTACTAATGTCATGAGGAGGGATCTCAGTATGTGACCAGCAGCTTTAAACATAGAAACTGTTTCTATTCACAGAGTCCCCTGTGTACATAGTGGAATGTATGGCCTGCTCAGCCCAGGACGGCTGAGCAGAGCGTACATTGCGCTGGCGTTCCTGGGCAGAATGATGTCACTGATTAGTCTGATAATCAGTGTTCAGCTCATCTGGTCCTCCTGTGAAGTTTTCCAAAGCCTGGGCACCCATATCGCAGATTGCTTTTGCACAACATTTTCTCAGAGGCTAATCTCCTACTCACAGATTGCAGAGTGCTCTGGTGAGTTTGTTGTCAGAGGAGTGAAAATGACCACCCAAACACAGTTTCTGAGCTGGCCATTTGCAAGAGGCCAAAGTCACTGCAGGAAAGCAGTATCACACTGTAAACCAGTGGAATACAACATTTCCCAGTCTTTAATCAGTCTCAGTCTCACTTATCGTCCCTCAACACAGATATAAATGCCTTTCAAAGTTTATTCTTGGACTTTATGGCTCATATATAATGAAAATTTACAGGTACCTGGCTCTGGAATGATAAATCTATATAACAATTTTTACAGTCTTGAATGACTGTGGTTGTGATAATCTAAGTAACTGTATTGCTGTCAATTTACTTTGTCTCAAATTTTATGTTTGCTGGGATCACATTTAACAATTCAAAAATCAGTTCACTTAACAATTTGAATTTGATTTGATTTGATATTCAGATAAATTTCGGTTCCACGTGCAAGCATTTCATCTCAAAGAGTTTCGATTTTAAGATCTTTTAGATCAACTCTTAACTCTTAACTTCACTTCAACCAAATTAGCTGGACTCAGAATGTTGGATCCTACTGTTGGATCATCAATTCATCAATTTCTTACTCCACCAGTGATTTTTCTTCTGCGAAACTTTCACTGCGAACTTCCACTGCGAAAAACAAAGTTTTATACTTGCTGGCAGTTGCGGGTATTAAAACAAACAAACAAAAAAAGATCACTACAAAGTAACATTAAGCTGAAGCCCTGCAAAAAAAAAAGCTAAGAGATTTTATGAAGCCTATCGCTTTTATCTACAAACTGTAAAAATGTATTCTAGCCATATCAAATATCTAGGTTTGCTAGTTAGCTTAGTTGACCTTCCAAAGTCAAACTAGCCACACTGGTCTAGTCTGTTAACCTCTTTCACAATCATGAACACCATGCTCAGGAATAAATGAAGAATGAAAACCAGTCATTTGCCATGTATTGTTCCATTTCTACAAGTTCGTCCGTTAACTAAATTCCACTGCAAAAAACTTTAGTTCCTTGGCTCTGCCCATTGACTTAACTAATAAGATTATTTCCTCCTTCAGGTCTTTACAGTATAAAGCAGCTCCACACAGGTCCACTCCACTCAACTGTAAGATGAGGTCATGTGACAGCTGCCCTGTTGGAGGTCTGAATTCTTGACATTGAACCTACCTAAGTTTGGCAAGCTATCAAAACAACCAGCTAGCATGCTGGGACAGACAGAAGTAGCAGTCTGAGGAGGAATGATTTCATGCAACGGCTTTCAAATTGAAGATCTAAATTTGCCTTTGATTGCAATGCAAAATCCAATATTATGTGTGGAAATCCCTCATAAATGTCCTCATTCAGACCAAAAAGATTGACAACAGTTTCTACAAACTCACTGATGTCGTATGATTGACTGCTTATTAATGGCCATTGTCAAGAGATGAAGACTCAGCAGGGGGAGACGGGGGTGATGTCTGGGCATGTGCAGAAGAGATTAATGGGAATGTTGTCAAGGATGACGAGACTATTAAGCCACAGGAACCGCAGGGTCTGAACGAGGACTTTATGGACCAGCCTGTAAAATGTGTCTGTTGGGTCAAATGCAGATTGCATTTATTACATGTTCCCCTCGCAAACTCAACAAATCAGATCTCCTCCATTAGGCCGGACCGGGCTGATATTGATATATTTCCCCTACGTTACATCCAAAATGCAGTAATTCACATTAAAGCCAGCAGCCTGTTGTATGTGGCATTTCGAAGGCCCACTTGTGACGTCTTTTATGATGAAGCCAGAAAAGGCCACTGAATTCTACAAGAACTTCAGCGGCCCATGTAGTAAACTAATGATTTATGCCTCAACTGTACCTGCACCAGCAAATTGGAGAAAGTCATTCCTTGGTTCTGATTATGGAAGTGCACCGTAGTAAACAAAATGTAGGCTCGGGTTTCGCTTTGGAAACTGGAAAGGTCAGATTCCAGGCCCACTGACCTGTGAGGACCCGGTGCCAGCAGCTAATCAGGCTTGGCCAACGCTAGCTCACGCCAGCTACCACAGCCGGCACATCAGCAACAATAGGAGGCCATGTTTCCACCACGCTCTCTCTCTCTCTCTCTCTCTAAATGCTTTCAGATGACAAAGTCCCCTGACGTAGGCAGGCTCAAGCAAATGCCAACCAGGCAGCGCTCATGGATTGTTTTGCATCTGCTTGAGCGCACCACGCTGACCATGGCACAATAGTTTTAATTCCCTCTCTTTCTTGTCATTTAGAAACAAATTCCCACCCACAGTGAGTTTGCTGAGGTTCCCTGTTGACCCATGTGAAATCCAGCTTTTGTCAACTGACTCTGTGGACTGTCAATGGGGAATGATAAAATGATTTATATTCCATAGTCCTTTCCATTCCATCCAAGAACAAATCACTTGTTAAATTCAGTTTGAGCTTTTGCTCTGTCATCGCTCTGGAGAAAGGAAATCGTGTTTTTTTTCTTGAATGGCAGTCAATATTAACTCTAATTATGACAGATTGTATGGGAAGGAAGCGTGGTAAGAAGCTTGGACTGACTCCCAAAATACCCCTGTGTGTTGTCACTCAGCGTGATGCTCTCAGCCTAATGATTTGCGCAAACTGTCCGTTTTCTAGGGACCTCATTAAATGCCCGTGTCCTGCCGTGTCAGTGATCAGTCCTGCTCCGCTGGCACAAGCTAACATCACTTCAAAACAAAAACAGTTTGTACGTAAACAACTTACGGAGTGTGGAGGGCAGCAAGTAGGATCATTACCAGCAGGAACAATGGCCACTCTGTCTTCCCGCTCTAGCTGGCCAGCTCCGCTGTGCTCCTGTGGTCACCTTTTGCCTTGTCAATGGGCATTCCTGACATTCTGCAAGTCTTGGGTCGACATCACATTGAGGTCCGACCGATACCGGTTTTTGCATGTCGTTTTCATGAAGTATCTGTTTTGCTACTGTGTAAAACAATAGTGATTCAACCTACAGCAGGTTTATGAAAGCTTTCACATTTGCTGTTCTAAACACCCAGTGTCTGGTTGGTCTTGGAACAACACTTTAGCACACAGGGAATGATGTGTTTCATGTCTCTAGTTTATTTGGAATAAATAGAAAAGAATGATGAACTGGTTAGTTAGCATTAGCAGTGATAGCTACCATGACTGAACAGACAGAGAAAAGTCAAAACTTCACCAACAGAAAATCCAAGCAGAAAGAGGTCACAGGAATAACAGTACAGGGACTATACAGCAGAAACCGGTTAGCACCAAAGTTGTCAAGTCTGACCACTGCCATGCCAAATAATTCCAAGAATTAAAGACTGGCATCATACAAATGAAGTTGTATCAACTTTAAAGGAACTTGTTAAAGGAACATTTTGGGCTGAATCCCCTTTTTTCAGCACCATTTTCACCTCTGTATGTCTACTGGTTTGGTTCCTGTGGGTAGCATTTTGTGTTAGCTTAGCATTAAGTCTATATGAGTCAGTAGCCTAGCTCTGTCAAAGTGAAAAAAATATCTGCTGAACTCCTGTGTAACGTGTATTTCAAATAAACATGATACATTGTGTAAACAAGACAGCTTCGGAGTTGCTGTAACGTTTCTTTTTCACTTTGACGGAGCTAGGCTAATGACTCCTGTAGAGTTCAAGTCTTTATGCTAAGCTAAAACAAAATGCTACCCATCAGAACTGAACCAGTGGACAGACGTGAAAATGGTATCGAGCATCTTGTCTCAGTCTGGGTAAGTCAGAGTATTCCTTTAATGCAAAGTGACCCACCGCACCGGTTTAATGGTGGGGAAAACATTACAATATCATAATCTAAAAGATATATCAGTCTAGGGTGTGAAAAGACACTCAGAGACACACACACACACATCGCCCAGCGTTTCTTACCGCCAAGCCATTATGTAATTGATGTCTTCCACTGTATGCCCCGCCTGCCCACTTGTCTGTTTGATGCCAGTGGTGCTGCTGTCTACCTCAGCAGCACTGCTCACTGGATTCTAGGAAAACCCTCCTGCCCATAAAAGGACATGGCCACCTGCCAGTAAAAAGAGAAAGAAAAAAGAAGCGGTCCGTTTTCCCATGAAGGTTGCTGGGCTGAGACGGCGTTTACCCAGAGGACCTCAAATAAACCCTGTTGTCTGTGTCTGTCTGCTCACATCTCTCTGTGTTGCAAAAGAGAGGATGACTGCACTGTACAGTTAATGTGCTTCTGGCCTCTTGTATCAGTGCTGGTATTTAGCAGGGATTTGTACAGAGAGATGAGAGGGGAGACTGGGAAAGCTATGGCTCTGCATTTTAGTCGTATAGTCTGCATGCATTGAGCCTCATTTCCTTACACACACACACACAGACACACACACACACACACACTCTCTCCTCTTCTTTCTGCCTCTTGACATCACGCAGCATGAGGTTGTTTGGTCCCTCTGCAAGCAACTTCTCATAAGTCCACCTTTAAAGCAAAGAAAACAGTCGTTAACGTGACCAATTACAGCAAAATTAGGATGCTTTTTCCATTGTCCACCCCTTCCTCCCTTTCCGAGCATCCTGCCATCGTTTGAAAGTGGCCTTTCCAGGAGAAATCAAAGACCCCTGCAGGGCTGGCACACACATCTCTTTCATTCACGGCATCTCGACTTCTTTCCGTCTCCTCCCCTGCTGTCTTCTCAGATTCTCCACATTTAGCCTTTTCCCCATCATCTCTCTTTCCCTCATACCCCATTTCTTTATCCCCGCCCCCTCCTGATCACTGTTTTGTTTGTGCCCTCAGATTCGCAATCCCTGTGCTCAAATTACCCTTTTTTCTGCAAAGACAACAGACATTGCCAAAGGGTGATAAAGCATCAGCCAGGTAAATCCAATTATCTAGATTTGAGGATATATTTAATGCTATCTGACGTAGTTTGTGCTTTGTAAACGTCACTCCATGTATTTCTGGCAGGATCACTTTGATCAAAGTTCATTTTGTCATAACAAAATATCAAATTGAAAAGTAGGCTGTCAGCTGATAGATTGATTGTATTGTTGATCAGGCTGTCGTTCACCACGCGGCCTGTCAGGACTTGCGCTGGCTTCATTTTGTGTTTTTCACTCTCCAGCTTGAATCTCAGGGCACGATTTGTGAACCCAAGGGTATGGTTTACAAATCTGAGGTTTTGTAATTTGTGGGCACAGTCTATAAATCTGTGCTTTGTAAACTGAGAGTACAGATTTGCACAGTGGACTTATTTTTCCACCACGTGACATCCACATCCTTAAGCACTGAACATCCATGGCAGATTTTTATTTTTTGAATGCAGTTTAACAACAGAAGAGTCAGTCTCAGACTCTGGACCACTTGACAAGGCACTCTACTGATGCAAATTTGAAGCAAAATGAAGCAAAAGTATAACTCATTGATGGCACCACCTATGCCCCTGTGCCCCCTCTTACCCGATGACCCCCCTTTTTTCCCCCACTACCCTGTTTCTTCTCCAATTCAACTCTCCCCTTCACACCCTCTTCCCTCTGACCCCCTTCCCTCTCCAAACTGCCCCTCCTACCTCTTAACTCTTTCTCCCCTGCAATCACTCATTCCATGAATCAGTCAGGAGCCCCTTTTCTGTGGAAAATAAACCCCCACAGTTGGATGAGGGCTTCCCCCTTCGCCTGCAGTTATGAGCTTTACCTGCCAAATGCAGCTCCTGAGCGTAGTCCTCAGTCCAAACTCAGCAGGAGTCACGGTGAGTCCTGAAACTGCCAATAACATAAACATTCTATACACCCTAAGTGTGTTTATGAACACCGCGATGATCATAAAATCTGCCCTGTTTATTCGCATTAATCATGGTCAGCATGTTTATGATGAAAGGCGGGCGGCTTCCTTGGAAACTCATTTAATTTATGGCTGCTGTATAGGGAAGCATGCTCTCAGGGCAATGGGTTTGGATTGTACAGGAGCGCCAAAGCACGGGCGAGATAAAGCTTAACCAAATGTAGAAGTGCGTGCTGCAAGGTAAAACCCCACCAGGTGCAGTGCGTAGCTGGTGCGTCATCATTTCTGCTCCAACAGGGTTTCACATTCCTGACAGCTGATTCACACACAATAACTGAAGAAGAATAGTGAGTTCCACACTGGCATGCGCTGTGTCATATTTGGCATGAGCGATATTTTCCCTGTGATACAGCGGTCAAACAATGCTACCTCAAGCATATTAACAACTCAACTCTTGGGAAATGATTGAGCTGTTTGGAACTCTTTTTGTTTTTTGCAATTGTACACTAATTGTTTGTCTGTGGGAGCCAGTAAGTGATTCATACAAGAGATAGCATCAAAATCTGCCCACTTACATGCTTGAATAGTGGAGACAGATTCAATATGCAGCCAAATCCAAGATAAACCCATGCAAACCTGACCTGCATAAGTCTTCATCTGAGATGAGTCAAGCGATAATACTTTTTTAGATGATTGGATTGAGGGTAAGAGCCAAAAACGGTTCTAATTTTGTTTTGGGTTGCCTGGAAATAGCATCACTCTAAAAAAAATGGTGCTAGTACCCAAAAGTAGTTCTTTGGCTTGTAATCATAGGGAACCTCTTTTGGTGCTATATAACGCCTATCTTTAAAAAGTGCTATTTAGTACTTTTTTCAAATGGTGCTAGATAGAACCAACTAACCATAGGTGCCATATAGCACTATGTTGCCTCAACAAAAAAAATGCTAAATAGTACCCAAAAGTGGTTCTTTGGGGTACTGTACCTTATTAGGTTATACATAGGTTACTGTTAAACAAACAATACCAGCTTTCATTCAATTGTACCTTAATGAATGTCATCATCATTCATCATCAATCACTGTCCATTCAATGTCAATTAATAACAAGAGGCTCAAACTCATTAACTTTCTTTAGATGACACATCTACTCTCCTATGTTTCCAAAGAATAGGAATTTAAGGAAGTAAAGAATCATTTTTGCTTTGTAAATATCTGAAGACTACTACAATAGTAAAAGCTATTTTTGAATCAGACGTAGAATAAGCTAGACTAATTGCGTTGGAGTGTGTATAGATGTAGTTGCAATGATGACAGGCAGGCATGTCTCCTTTGGGGGCCCTGGAATATTTCTTTTGACATGGGGGGGGCTACAAAAAAAGGTTGAGAACCACTGTTTTATTGTGTTATCCTCAGGAAATACACTGCATTTTAATGTTGGTATTTTATTCTTTCCCCAACTACACTAAACTAAGCTGAAGAATCAGTAGAGAACCTCTAAAGTATCATACAAGGGTTTAACAGGTTCTTTGTACAGCAGCAGTGCTATACAGCACCTCAACCACCACAAAGAACCACTGAAGAACTGAGGAGGAACTACTTTTTTGTATAATAATAAAGTTATTGGGCAAACTACAGCATTATTCCTTATTACATTAGGTCAAGTGTTAGGTCAAGTGCAAGTCAATAAATGAAGAACGATGATATCGAAACCCAAAATTATGACATTGTTTCTACTCATTTAGCATTTGCCAACATTTGTCTGGCTTTTGCTTGAGACCCACACCATGCATTCATGCTTGGCCTGAAATTCAAAGGGAAAAAAGAAGAAGAAGAAGAAGTAGTAGAAGAAGAAGAAGAAGAAGAAGAAGAAGAAGAAGAAGAAGAAGGAACTATTCTGTAACGTACCCCTAAAAATATAAGATAAATGTGCTCTAAATTAAGATCATCTCGTCCTGCCTCATCCTCTAATCTGGGAATGGATATTAGCTCAGTTGTTGTATAAATGACTCATAGCTCACACATCATTTCTTGAGAGGAAAAATCCATCCTCTTATGCTGTTATGTATCGTCAGTCTGTATTTCTTCTTCACTTAGTGACTTTCCACATTTGTCATGATGCCTTTTGTTAGTAAACGGGAACTTCCATTCCATTGTTTGTTATACATGTTGGTGGAAAGCAGGAACATGCAACAATGAGGGGAAGAGTTTTTATCCGGTGGAGAAAAAGAATCACATTCATTACACCAAATGCTGCACGGCATGTGGCTACATTCCATTCTGGTCTATTGAGGCTACTGTCAGTGGAAATTTTGGTATCTCTGCATCTTTTTGATAGATTTCTGCCTGCATGATTGTTGAATGTCAAAGAAAAAGCTCTTGCTCTTTGATCCTGAGAGACTGACACCAAAACCTGACAGTTACTAGATAGCTGCATATTTGTCTTTATCAAACTCCATTTTGATGCAGCATCATGTCATCTATGTTTAGCCAGTTACCCATGGCAATAAGAAAAATAAACCACCATACAGTAAAATGGGCCCAGGAATACACCACACATTGCCAATAGCCGTGTTTTTAGCATGCTCAAGTGTCTTAATTAGGATTTTTCTTATGAGGACAATAGCTGACCCATTGGATGAGTAGCAGTAGTCCCTGGTTGATCCCTCATGCCTTAAGAAAGCCACGTGACATGCCTTACTCTGCAGGTTGCTCCCATACAGTTTCAAAACGTGCATTATTTTACAGTCTCCCTGTGGCTATCAGTAGCCTTGTCTGTGGCTGCCTGGAGGTCAATCTATTGCAGGTAAATTCCAGGAACCAGGGGTCTCTATGAGCACCATATTGGCTTTTATTAGCAGTAAAGCCTTTAACAGTCCTCCCAGAGAGACCTCTGGTCTAGCAGATCTCCCTCCCATCTTTTTTAATCAGGAAATAAAATGGTGGACTACCAACGGGGATATGCGGTATGGTTTTGATGATGCTGTTATGGACATCACTGAGGAGGCTGAGGAGTTTATAAGAATGTGTCTGGGCCGGTGCGAGTCAGACATCTGGAAGCACGTGTCAGCTTATACCGACTGCCGTACAAACACATGCCTGCAAGGAGAAATTATGCTCATGAACTAATGAAATCTTCAGTATGTAGCCTAATTTTGTATGGTGCCAGCAAAGTTTACAAGGAACGCTAAAATGAAACCTATTATAAAGTGATTTTGGGGTGCCTTGGAAAGACACGGACATTGGGTACATCTTGCCTGAGCCATTTTATGTGACATAAATACCGTAATATACCAGAGGCCCTGAATTTAATGCCAACTGCATGGCCTAGGAGCCTTAATGGCATCTTATTAAAACATTAGTATTTTATTGCGAAGACTGGACTGGCCAAACTGGATTTCTATGAATGGTTTCATGCGTGTGATGTCAGTGTCCGCATACCTCACATCAGTCATTTCTGCCTGGCGTTCAAGACTCCATAGAGAAGTGTGCCTCACCCCAGCTAAGTGATTCCTCATCTTATTTATAAGTCCATGGCAGTATTTTGGTCATAAAGGGACACACTATGCTGCTTAAGTTCGCCTTCACTCCTCTCGGCTCCTCCCTGACAGCGTTTTTCCTCTCTACCGTGGCAGGGTCACCTACAGTGCCTCCCGTGTTCTCTACCCTTTGAAGCTATTTTGATGAGGAGAGCGTTGAGGAAGGGGTGTTTTCTGTGTGTTACACATTTCAAAATCAGGGCGGCGAGGGTGATCAAAGCCACTTTGTGGGCACTTAACTCCTACTCGCTCCCATCACTCCCCTCAGCACCATAAAGCTGAGAGGAAGATGTTTCGCTCCAACATTTTCAACCGTTCTTCCCCATTGTTTTTCAGTGGCCAGTGCCAGATCCATGTTGATGACACAATGCCTGTGACACCTGTTCATCCCGCTTCTGTCTTTTGATTGAAAAGTCAGGGCTTTCCTGAGTAATCTACCCAGGCAGGCTCTCTATCCCAGTCTTTGAACGCACACCAGGTTCCCATTAGGAAACGACTGGGGGGTGGAGGGGCAGGATGAGGGCATAACCTCATGAAGTCCACTCCTCATCCTATTGTTTTAAGATGAAGACAAAAAAGTGGAAGGGTATAATTTAGGAGATGCAGAGATGGAACAGATGCATGGAAATCCTCAAGCCTAAAGATGTTTAAGCTCTGACATGTGGGGAAAGGATGGAAAGACTTCAGAGATACAGGAGGGATTGTTTTCAGAGTGGCTGTAGTATCAGACTCATCCACCCTCCTGCACTTATCTCAATCATAATGTCTAAGATGTGTTTTTCAGTCTAGAAGCATTTAACCCTCACTTAAAATTTTGGTGCACTCACCTTGGCCTTTTCAGAGATAAAATAGGTCTGAAGCTGTTACTAGAGGAAGTATTAACACAGAATGT
This sequence comes from Holocentrus rufus, assembly GCA_900302615.1. Lineage (NCBI taxonomy): Eukaryota > Metazoa > Chordata > Actinopteri > Holocentriformes > Holocentridae > Holocentrus > Holocentrus rufus. Next base: position 39,056 of record OMLF01013211.1, on the reverse strand, counting down.
GTTATGTTTTACCATTATAGATATCTCTTCCGTGGGAAACTCAACTCAACTGGCAAGAATATACAGGTCACCTCTCATCCACTGATAAGGCTTTCCTGTACTGCTGTAGAGCATTTCAGAGTGTCATAATTTTGGAGGTCCCAATAATTACTGTAATTCCTTAATGTATGTTAAAGTAAAGCTAAACCTCCACACCTTCCCATCTTTTTTGAGACATATTCACTCTTAGATTGCCTATAAACAGGCTTACAAATGTGCCCAGTTTGCACGTGTCAGCCCTGCAGGAGAGATAAAATGAGAGAAGTCTGCTCTCCTTCCCTGTGGGATGTACTTACCATCTTGCACCAGCAATAATTCCTCCAGGCTGAGCAGAGAATGTTCTTGAGAGTAGCCGTCGCCTCTATGAAAGCTGAAGTCTCTGCGCACAAAAACACTTTGGAGTGTGAGAGTGAAAACAACTAGTGACGAAGGCTTGGTTTTGTCCGCCTGGCTGCATATGATAGAGGTTATCCACTGTTCCTCCCGCAGCAATAATTACCATCAATAAGAAACTGATGAATAGATTCCAGATGTTGGATTAAACATTCCCAGCCTTCTCTCTGAGTTTGGTTCACATGCTGGATTTGGCATTTTGCAACCGCTTGTTGTCATCCCTGTTCACCGTCTCTCCTCCCCGCTAAGGCCACGGTGTTCCTGCTTCGTCATAACAGAGGATCAGATGATGCTGCATGAATTGGACTGATAACAGATGCGCAGATGTGGATGGCTCAGTCTTCGATTCACTGAAACTATGTGCCGTGGGGAAATCATCACATTGACCCTCTAATTGCGTGATCTGTCTAAGATAAAGAAGATGAGGGTGCAACATAGAAGCAAAAGTACACACGACGCATCGAATTTGTTGACTATCTCATCCTGACAGACCTGTGCAGCAGCTCAGCACTTCTTTATTTGCCAGCAGGACACAAACGTTTTAGTGTGATTTTACAGCTGGATCTCATGAAGTCCCAATCACTTAAATCACTTTTCACCTCCTGCATTTACATCTACAGAAAGCCCTGGATGAGATGGGGCACTTTTCAGCTAGGGCTCAATGTATCCACTTTGCCTGCAAATTCTTTCACTTATACCAAATCCAGACAGTATGTATACACTTAAATTGCTCCAAACCACCTGAGTGAAGTGCACTACATCTGAAACGTGGCTTGTTTTATTTAGTGTCCTGTCGATAAGGACAGAACGATCATTGTGAAATGTGAAAACCTGCTTTGCGATCTCAAGTGGAAATAGATGTTTACTTAAAACAGTTGCTGAAGGTTAGAAAAATACCTTCCATGGGTAGCAAAGAGAGCGCCTGTGCATATGACTGGAAATGTGACTGAGTCCGTGAGAGTGAATTTAACAACCCAGAATTAGGTCTGTGTAAGACAGAGATGATAGTGTATGAATGAGGTTCCTGTTGGAAAACATCTCCCTACAGGCATCTTCCTATTGACTCCTATTAAATGATGGGTAGCTGCATACCCATATGCTTTAATCAACTCTATGCAATAACCGAAATTGCTTTGTATGTTTTGTATGTGTTTTAATTTCAGTGGCTTGCTTTTATCTGTTAGTTTTTATTTTTTTAACATCCTGCTGACATTCTAAGATCCCTGTTTATGCGGGCTAATGGGCTGACATAGCTATGCCAACACTTTTGTAAATGCCAGAAATGTAGTAGATGTCACTGACTGCACTCCATTTGTAAGCAAAATGCGCCAGGTGGCACGCCAGGTATAGGCAAGGATATGTTTTTACACTGAAATCACCCAAGTCATACAAGACAAGATAAATATCAGTGCATTTCCAACGCTAATTATACATCAAATTGCTTTAACTAGCTGGTGAAGTAAAGTTATGTAGCTAACTAGCTGGCATTATCAGTGAGATGAATGTGTTCTGATGTCACTTCAACTGAAATCAGAGAAACAGGAACTGCGAAATGATACCCAATTTCCAACTTGTAATTTTGAGTTTGACGACCGTCCATTTCCTTTATTCACAACTCGAAGCTCATTTCTAAGGCTGGCTTCACAAAATGCAACTTCCATGCAATTAGGTGCAGGCTGCAAATGAAAATGAAAATGAAACATTTACTGTTGCTATAGTAACAAACCCATGTGGAACATTCCAAATGATTCCAACCAAATTTATCATTTTCATTGGATGGTTTGCCTGGAACTCCAAGTTGCATGGAACTGAAGTTGCATGTCAGTTGCACCATGTAAAGCCACCTATAAGGAGTTCCTAGTGGAAATGAACACAGCATAAATCCACTGCTCCATGTTAACTTTTTTGCATATGCTAACGCTAACACAATGCTGAATGATAGGTTGCTAACATTACCTCCAAAGCTCAAAACTAAATGGTAAGCAAGTTCAAATGGTAAGTTCAAATAACATACATTTATGTCTGGCAGTGTTGTATAGGAGTGCTAAAACTTACATAAAGGGACAGGGACCCGATATTTCCACAATGTGTTGGGCAGTAGAATGCTCCAAATAGCTTAAAATATAAACCTGCTTGTCTCAGCTAGATTTAGTTGATGATATTTCTTTTTTCTGTTCTTATTCTTTTTTTAACTTAACAACTTTAAAGTATTAGCATGTAACATCACTGACACATGGATAAATTTGGTGGCTATTTTCTCATAGCTATGTTCTCAACAGAACTTGGTTAACTCTATGAATTGATTTCCTCACTTTCCCTATAAGCGCCTGTTCAGGGAGAGTGGGGGTGGATAGAGGAATGGAGGGGGATTTAGGGACGGAGATTCCTGGCTCCTTGTTGTCGTGTTTACAAGAGAGCTGGGGTCTCCCTGCAGTCACGCAACACACATGAGCACAAGGCAGTTTTTCCTCTCTGTGCAGGTTTCCTCTTTCTCCCTCAATTCAAGACCATTAAATACTATTACATCTCTTTGGGAGAGAGAGGGAAGGGGAATGGATGGTGAGGGGGGCATGAAAAGGGGAAAGCTGGAAGACAGAAAGAGACAGAGAGAGTGAACCCGAAAAACAAAGGGAAAGACAGAGAGCAAGCAAGAAAAGAAACTGTATTTTTCACCTGTCCAGTCTTGAGTCCAACTCTGCTTCAGTCAGCAAAGTCCATCTAGAATGAACCTTAATTTGACTTTGCATGGAGTATCTCTGTCACTAATATGTCAATGCCGCGCTTTCAGCGTGTTGTTATGACACATTGCTGCCATCTCCCTCTCCAGATCTGTGCGGCTTTTTCTGTTACAGCGAACCAAACTAAACACAACCTCCCTGCGTTCAGGTTTCTTTGGCTCCACGGCGTTGACTCAGTGCCCACATCCAGCAGCAGTTCCCGTCCGTGCTGCCAGGAGCCAACAGGCAGAGACATCCGTTCGTATGTAGGTGCGGACCTCTGGCTTGAGGCCTGAAAACCCTGTTGTGTCGGGTCGACCTGCGTCAGACATCAGACTGCCCCTCAGAACCTGGTCAGAACCTCCTGTCTTCTGAAGATCCCTGAGGAGCCCTGACGGTAGAGCCCGGCGTACCTGTGGGAGGTCTTCTGGGTTTGGATCAGTGCTGGGAATGCAGTGTATGAATTGAATTTCCATATGGATGTGTGGGGTTTGACCCATTTCCTCATAGAGGTTCTAATTCACTCTTCCTTGAGCTCCATATGATGAAGCTGTGGTAAACAGATCCCCTGGAAAACACATCCATTCACCATTTCTCCTCATTTCTTACTATCATGCCCAGTTAACACAAATTGGCACCAACCCATCAACCCTATTTTTTGAGACTATAGCCAGTTGTCAGCTATTCGAGCTAAGTCATAATTTCAACGTTTTGTTTGTCTCTGAATTTTCTGATTCCCATGGTATTGTTTTTTTTTTTTTTTCCTTAAGGACAGCAATCACTTATTGGCAAGCATTTTATTTTATTATTTCTTCCTCGCCACTGCGAAGGCAAGGGTCAGCTTCACAGATAAGTGATGTGTTCTGTGTTCACAGCTGGTGCATGCTGAAGCTATTGACTTAAGTGTTTTTCCCCGTCAGGAAAATCGATAAAAGATTATAATGTAACCACACTAAGTGATGCAGTCATTTGAACTTGGCTCCATATAGACTCAAAGGAGAAAAGTCACATGTCATGGCACGTTTAGCATAGCGCCTGTGCTTTTATCTTTACAGACAATTTGGTTCAGGTGCAATCGATTTTCAGTCAAGCTTTAAAATAACACAAATATTCCACATCACTTTCAATACAAAATGTATCAATATATGTGTCTGACAAGAGAGTCTAACCGCAGTGGTTATAAATGAGTCAGTGGAAACTGTAATTACCAAGATGATTAAAGGCCTGGCTATGATGTACCTTAGATGCTGTTAGCATCAATTTTGTTGATCTATTTGAAGGTGTACTATGCAAAATCAAGGGTTTATTGAACTTTTTGGACTCAACTGGCAAAAAATGTGGAAAAAGTTTGTAATTTAACAGTCAGACAGACGATGAGAGCCTATACACTCAACCATCAAATTATGTGCTTGTTCCACATTTTTTGTCAGTTGAGTCTAAGCGTCATCACCATGCAAAACTCTATTTTGCATGTGCAAAGGTGCACTATGCAAAATTTAGTTTTGCAAAGTGTACCTTTAAAGGTCCATTACTATAAAATACTTATGAATGAATGCATGTATTCTATTGAATGCATCAGCAACAACTGGGAACTGC
>OMLF01013211.1:18444-34291 GCA_900302615.1 Holocentrus rufus | reverse complement strand
AACTGCAGCAGCCGCAAGCCCCACTGTCCCTGTGTTTCACAGGGTATGGTAGCCTGTAACAGACAATAAACAATAGTCATAATTTCAGTTTCAATGGAGGGGGGGGTTCCAATGAGGAATACAGCCTGGAAAGTGAGTTCTGAAAAGCAAAAGTTTCTGCACATGGAAAGGCAATCACTGAGTCACTGTTCAATCACAGGAATCATTGGTCATCAATAATCCTATCAACCTCTTGCAGTAATATGAGATATTAAAATATGACTTTAAATAGACCAAAAGTCTGCCATAATTAGATGATAACAGTCAATCTCTGTGACAGTGCAGAGTCAAATATCACCACATACAGGTGCTAGGTGTGAAAATTAACTGAAATAGCTATTGAGTGATTACAACCTAATACCAAATGTTTATGCGATTTGTGTGCATTTTATTCTGATCTCTTTTGCATAAACTACAAAACAAATGAGATTTATAGCTGAGAGAAAAAAACAATTACATCAGTCCTGAAAATGACTTCATGTGAGCGTGACGTTGCCAGGCCCAATAATTCACAGTTATGGTAGAATTAGTTTTTGATGCCATTCAAATGAAGACGCATTCATCTCCGGAGGCTGATTCAGAGAGGAGAAACAAAACTGTCTCCTCAAGTGATGAACAAGTCTTGGCCAAGAGAACCAAAGCCGTCTTTCAGTACTGTAACAGTAAATAAGAATTTGTCAATATTTCAGAGTGACTGAGCATCTTCCAAAAGCAGATTCCATCGAAAGCAAGAAGTCTTTGCATCATGTCAGCTCCAATAACATCTTGTATTGATGCTCCATAGGAAAAAACAGTGGTTTCTTAGCTATTCAACAAATTCCCTTCATGAAATGGCCGTGTGTTCTCCTACACTGAGTGACACCTGGGCCTGTACATAGCTGCTCTTATATGCTGCAGTGTGGGGAATACAGGTCCAATTGACCCCAAGTCTCCTCCACCTACTTCCTCTGATGGACAGTACGGCTCCCCTGCAGGTGTGCATCAGACTCATAAAGAGATGTCTGTGAGCGTCATGTTTGCCCTCTGCCCGTTTCATCATTAAGGCTTCGGGATGAGAAAATAAGCGGGATGGGGGGAAAGCGGCCGGTCCTTCTAGGTTTACCAATTTATGAAGCAGCTTTCATGAGCGAGGGGGCCCCCACTCCGCTTCCTGCCGAACACACGGCTGTCTGTTTGAGAGGGAGCGCTCGCGGTCTGACCGTCCTGGCTCGCTGCCCCATGTCCGAGCACTCCCCCCTGCACCCCCTTATAAATACCACTAACTGCACTTTCACTCCTTTTTTTTTTTTTTGTCTCTCACACCACCCCGCGGCTCTACAATCCCTTTAATTCTCTCTCTCTCTCATTTCCAATCCCTCATCTGCCTTCGCCTGGAGCTGCCTTAGCATGGAATGTTTTTAAACAGGGCTCAGTGCAGAGGGAAAATAAACGGCCCGGGGACCCGCTCCTCCTCACATCTCTGCCATTTTGGGGTAAGACTCTGGGCAGTGAGGATGAGGAGGGGAGCAGAGGAGGAGTGCGGGGTAACTTATATGCAACTTTAAACGTCGCTGCCTTGGCAGTGTTTACCTGCACATCCAGTGTCTCATACTTTCCTTGGGTGTTGCTGTTCCTCTCTCTGCACCCACAGAATGGTGCCTTTGTGAAGGGAGGGTTCAGCACTCTTTACGCCTCCCCGGTCTGTCAGCTAGTCTTTCACCCGAATGCTTCAGCATACCCAGGCATCAGCAGAATGGTTACCTGGGCCCCCCAAAATGCACGTGATGAGGATCGCCTCGGCCTCCGTTTTGGGCTGAACTGTTTAGAAACAGGTTTTGAAAATCATGCTTCATGTGTTTTCATATGTCTAATGAGGCGGAAGTGCATTTCAATTGCATTTACCTGCTTGGTCTACTCCTGTAGATTTACTTTGGCACCCCGGAGCAAGGAAGCTTTTTAGAGGGGGCTGTTCTTCATGTGTTACATAATGAAATAACAGATGAAGAAGTCAAAGCGTATATTCAGGAATGGAAAAAAGGATTAATCATTGCCAAAACAATTTCAACACCATATGCACGGACTTGGAGTTACAAATGGTTCCAGAGGTTTTTCTTCATTTTTGTCACAAGACTTTGGCCGCACTGCTCTCTGTGGTTCACACTGGATACATTCTCACCTCTGTTCGTCTTCCAGTGCCTGGAGTGGCTTTGCTGCAGAATATGTAAAAACGTCAATTTGGAGTTTGCAATGTTTCCATTTTACATCCATTTTTTCAATCATTGTTGAAACTGGAAAGGAAACTATTTATTTCTGTTCTCATGCTTCAGGCAGAGGTCATGAACTATCTATAAAGACGCTCTGTGGGGGGTTTCCTCTGAGAAAGATTTGGTGGCTTACCTTTCCTTTTGCTTGGAAAACATTTTCACATGTGGCTACAGCGTTTTTTTGTTTTTTTTACCAGTCTCCAAACAAATTGGGAAAAATCTAGCTTAATAAGATATTCAAGCACCAAAAAACAGACAGATAGGAAAGGGACCCTAAAAGGCCAAAAAACCAAAGGTACATGGATATAGTCAGACCAATTAAGACCTTTCCTCTGATACCAGTAATTATAGTGATGATTGACTTCATAAGTCACAGAGGGTAAACCTCTAGAGGTATTTCTTTTGGCTTTATTGACCAGTTTTCCAGACTTGCTGTTCTTTTGCATCCAGCTCCAGCAATTAAATTTACACTAAATCAACAAAATTTCAGCCGAAAGGTTGTATCGGCATTGGTTTCACATGTAATTTCCACAAATAAGCTTTACGGCTGACATTCCAGCCATCCACAGAGTTGCCTGGCACCTCTGGACTCCTGAGTAACAGAGAAAAAACTTCAGAGAGTTACATAACAAGTAGTCCTAATAGACGGGGGGCTCGGCAGGTGGGAATGCTCTGTGTGAATCGTTAAAGTTGTCGAGCCCATGTGATAGCTATCAAACTATGACTGAGGCTGGGGCCAGGGGTCCTCAGGGCCACAAAATCTCAGGGGCCTTCAAGGGGTACAACTTGTCCCTCTGGCCACGGCCAACTAGGGTTAGTTTACCAGCCAGTGGTAATACAGAGTCAGGGCCCATCAGATAAGGTGTCCCAGGACATTCCTGAGTGGCTGGCCCCCTCCTCCAGGACCCGTACAGGGATTCATCCACAGCGCCGGGAAAATGGCTCCGCTGGAATGCTGGGATTTGATTGATCCACTTGAAGATCAGGGTAAAGCTACAGAAACAGATCTGTCCTCCATTCTACGAAGTCCTACTCTTCAGACACGCAGCAGGACTTGAAAGTAATGTGATGAGGATTTTAATTGAACATGCTTTGTATTCTTTCCAGGAATGGGAATTTCTTTCATTCCCAGATATATTCTGTTTGATTTGAATTTGTATAAGCAAAAGGCAAGAACTCTCATAATTACCCCAGCCAAAGAGGTGAAACCTCCAGCAGGGGGTTATGTGATCGTCCTGTCCATCTGTCTGAGGATACCTCAAAAAGTACCAGACAAATTTGTGCAAAACTTGATGGGAAAGTTGGTCATGGGCCAGTGAAGAGGTGATTAATCTTTGGGCCAATCAGCCTCAAGGGGCGTTGCAATGGATGGAGCTTTGCACAAACAGGGACGTAGTCTCTAAATGCATCCATGTAACATCATGAAACCTGGAGGGCTGGTCATGGGTCAGGGTGGTACTGACCAACTTCACCCACTGATTGGCCAAACGGGGCGTGCCTCATGACAAAACATCGCCTAAAGGGGGCATGGCTCTGCACAAACAGGGCCGTAACTTCCAGCTGCAACCTTGGCAGAGGTCTGCACTCTGCTGAGCACCTTCTTGTCTTGTTTCGGTCATTGCTGTGGTGTTTCTGCGCTGCACTTGCAAGAGATCACCTGGCAATCATTGTGTACAGTGCTGTGATGTCTTTGTCCTTGGATTTTCTCATGATGAAGATCTGTAGGTGAAGCTCTTTTCTCTGTCCAAACAGACAGAAAAGAGTCATAGTGGCTATCACTGCTCATACTTACCCCGTTCTTGTATTTATTATAACATTCCGCTTTTGCTGTTTCTTTAGAAAAATGTGGAATAAGCATGCAATGGTTCAGCCTACATGGTTCTCATCATCGTGTGATATACTGAAATTTTGTGCTTATTCCATGTTTTGTCAGATGAGTCTAAAGGGTCCTCACTTAAATCAACCCTCAGCAACTTTGCATAGTGCCCCTTTAAAACTTAGAACGAATGACGTCACCAAGAAACCCAGTGAACCGGTATTTGTTTCAAAAGTGTGATCCACACTATGTCAAATTAACTTACCATGTCAGTCATCAGAAACAACACATTCTTCCAGAAGAGTACCACTTGAGCTTGTTTCTTTCTCAGTGATATCCCTGTTACCCACTTGGATGTCTGTACAGTGGCAGGAGTCTTACTCTGTCTGGATCAGCGAGTTCATGGCATGTCTGCTGTCTGGCCTCTCCCTCTCCCATGAGCCCTAGAGCTTACGGTCTGCATAAGAGTATCTTTGTGATAGCTGGACGCATGGAACAGACTGATAGTGTGCTGTACTGGAGCTCCTGCAGCCCCAACTCTGTCTAGCTCCATTCCTTAACCCTTTATCTGTCTGTCTCTTACCTTTTCTCTCTTTTCCTCCTCTCTCTTTCTGTCTGTCTCTCCTCTCCGTTCCTGTCTCCTTTCTCTCCTCTCTCTGTCTCCCTTCTATCTCTTCTCCCTCTGCTGTTTTGTGCTGCAGAGAGAAGACAGAGCCCCTTCAGTACTCCCGGTGTTGACTGCAGACACACCAGTTGAGCAAACATGCCTATCAAAGCCTCCAACCACAAAATATGTGAGAAGGAGGGACGTCCTTGAAAAGGCATTTTATCTCTGCACCAATATGTCTTGCAACAGGTCGTCAGTTGGCGGCCGGTGCAAACATACCAGGGAAGATGATGGGTGGGCAAATTGGTGTTTTTTTCCATCACATTTACTGGAAAATCCATAATTACTGTAACAAAGTGGATGTATGTAAACATTTGCACTACCAAAAAGGGATGACATGCACCTTCATCCCCCCACAAATTGTCCCCTGCACGTCAACATGCCCACATGTGCCAAACGCCAGGAGACTTTTCCTGCCTGAAAGCGCTCTGTAGCACATGCCATGGTTAAAACAAAGGGGCACAGATGTCCAAATCGATCTCCATCATTCAAGCTTGTGGTTCAACCCCAGACAATAGTGTTGGGCTCCAGATGCAAGGTTTGTGGCCGAGGCCTGTTACTGTGATCAGCATCGGAAATCGGCTTCAGGTTTTTTGTTTTCAGAGCCGTATCCTGCCTCACGCTTGGATGGTCATTCATGAACTTCCCTTCATTCCTGAATGATAGACAAAGAGTAATGGATTGTGTTATTGAGAAATATCTGGCGCAGAGGGGGAGATCGGAACAACTAGTGTGTGTACGTCAGTGTGTGCACATGAATTCTTTGACCCATTTTGGTTGTGCATCATTTTTGGCTTTTTTTTCCTTCATTTTTTTCATTTTTCCACTTTAAAATGAGCAAAATTACAAGGGAAGTGCATTCATTTTCTTCATGCCATTATAAACATTTGTACACATTTTTGCACATGTGTGTTTGCATTGGCAATGACTAGGAGGTAATGCTCTTTCACAAACTGACAGAGACATTCTTTTATAAAACACATGGACAAACATTGTTAACATAAGGTTAAGAGAGTTTGACATTTTGTTCTACGACATAACACACTCAACTGCAACATCTTAAGCTATTACATGCTTTTTAAAAGTAAGTTGCTACATTGAAACTACAGCAGTTGGAATAATTGCATGCCACTATGTCACGTTAACCCACATTCTTACTCTGCTCCATGTGGTCTGTCTCCTGTTTGTTTGCGCTTCTATCAAACTTTTTCAGTGTTACACTCGCTACTGACAGGACAGGAACAGGTTTTCTTTTTTCTTAAATTTTTGAAAGATCCTATGGAAAAAATCCTTTGGTCTGCTGATTTGGTCTGGTCCTTTGGTCTTACTTTGACCCATGGTCAAAGTAAGTTACATCAATGCATCTGAGGGAATGCTGATGTATCAAAATGCATGAGCTTCAAAGAAAAACCAAAACCATTTTACCATAAATCTAGGAATCTGTGTCTGTGTGTACGTATGTATCCTTTAATAATCTCGACAGTCGTTTGTCAGATCGACTTCACACTTGGTGGGTGTATTATTGAGGCTTTGAGGCATTGCAGGGTCGAGTGTGAAGATGTTTGCATTAGCGGTTCTGCAGAAAACTGTGAAAGCCTTGTCAAGCCAGCTGCCACTTGATGCACGTCTATCTGCACTGGTACGGTACCAGTGTTTGGAGTCGCATTTCAGCACTCCTTTCTTTCTGCATCGCTACTGTAACAGTGCGAATAGACACGTATCAGTGCAAACTCGACTGCAGCTCCGCAAAGATCCAAGCAGCAACACCAGAGGCCGAGTAATCGGCCCTTTCCGAACACATTTTCAACAGGCACTGCACTAGTCCTAAAATAAGTGAAACAACGTACGACTGCTGAATCTTGCATTCAGTTTCTTGTTTACTGTTCATATTCCCTGAAAAAGAGAAGTTACCTAAAATGAGAAATTGCACAAGTAAGGTGTGTCGGTAGCAAATTCAGTGTGGAGCTATACTTTTTCTCAGGGCCAACTATATCCTTATTTGACCCATTCAAACAGAACAGCAAAGCACCTCAGTGGACCGATATGAATCTGGCGTTCCTGTTGATTCCTCATCAAAATTACGGATACAGCCTTGCCATGAATCAACCAGGAGGACGAGTTGTCCACTTTTCCAAAACAGATCTGCTATGCATACATATCCAGGAAACCTTAACTTTTGAGGTTTTCAGAGCTCATACTTCGAGGCTCCACTTGTCAGAAATCTCTTAAAGCTGCATGTAAGACTTTTTGAAAATCTGTCTGGGAAGAATTATTTTCTCTACCCTCCAACATGCCCAGAAGACTTGCTGACATTTCCACCATTCTTTGTGTGCACAGATTAGCATACTTGCAGAAAACCGCTTTTATGTTAAGTGGGAAGTTATTTTAAAGTCAAGTGTTCTTTTTTTAAACAGATCGCAGATTGTTGTAATATTTCTGTCAAAGCGCACACTAAACGGAAACAGCCTGGGGTCAGTATGTTTGAACAGTCTGGTATGAGATGTGAAGCATAGATCAGCGAATGTCTCACCATAAATGAACCTCATCTTGGAATTTCATCCGTGGCTGCAAGCGCTTTGTCTGATTGGCTGAATGCCCAATTTTACAGCAGAATGTTATATTATATGGCTTATATCAAGAGAGCTAATTTATTATTACTGCTATTATTATTATTATTATTTTAAAGCTGCACTCGCGTACTTTTGCACATTGGCTGCCCCAAGTGGCAGTGAGAGGTATTGTGTCCATGAACTCAGATTTTCCCTTACTTTTCCCCTCAAGTTGCTTCAAAGTTAGAAAAGAACTGTTTTTCCATATTGTATGACAATTTCACATACATATTCTGTATCTGCTGTTTCTGTATCACACTTATATGGAGTGAAATATTCAAAGTCAAGATGCCATTGTTTTATGACTGCAGCATTACAGCAACTAGAAAATATCTACATGTCTTGCCCATAATTTTATCCACATTTCCCTGTAATTCATAAGCACATATTTGATGATGATGATACTTGTTGATGGAAATGACAGACCCCCTCGTGGAAGCAAAGATGAAGTTGATGCTGTTTTTTTTTTATCTTTTTGCAAAAATAAATAACTACAAATTTATAAGAAACATTTAGATTGCTAAATTCAGGCTTTATAGCTCTAGCATAGGTAGCAGGTGTTGCCCTCTGCGTGCCCCCTCCATGCTCTTCTCCCCAGCACGTCTTCCTCCTCCTCCCTGCAGGTGTCCACATGACGTGTCAGCCACTGACTGTCAGGCCAAGTGTTCGTCAACAGCACAAGCAGTCAGGCAGATCCTTGTTGACATGTAATGTAGACAGGGCATGGTGGATGTATGAGAGGCCATGTAGAATATAATTCAAACTTGGCTGCTCACACATAGTAAGTTAGAAATAGTCATTTATCCTGAGGGCATCTCGCTGCAAGCAGAAGTGATCACCAATTAAATGAGCGGATGTGCAGCTAAATTCACATGCATCCATACCAGTAAGTACATAGAAACACTTGCACATCATGGCAGCAGTCTGTGGATAGTCAGCGCACAACTAAATCTAAGAAGTAGCTCATGTAGGCAATAGCGATTATCACATGTCATGTCATCACTATGTGTGCTTAGAGCAGGTAGAACTACTTTTTGTCTGTATTCACTACGCAACAACTCGCCTCAGCGCTGTATACTTGTTTAAATACCTGCTAGGTGAAACTGTGGCGTACCGATATAGAAACAACGTAGTTCCATCAGTTAGCAAGCAAGGGAGCTGGAAAAGAGCATTTCTCATTGTAAAATGATGTATTGTTCCTTTAAACAAATGAGACCATAGTGGAAATGACTGATAGTATCTTTGTCAAACCAGTGGTATCGTTAGTGGTCGTATTTCTCAGAAGTGTAACAACATCTCCCATAAACCCTGTCACCAAGAGGATGTTGCTGCTAGCCCCCTTCCCACTCCTTGGCGTCATTCCCGAACAGGATCAACATGTTGCAAGTTATTTTTCCATATGCCTTTCAGTCCTTCGACTGTCTGCCATTGTCAGAAACGCTGAAAGCTTTAGCCGTTTTTCACTGAAGAACAGCACCCTCTTACCGTTTTGTGCCATAAAGCAGCCCGGCAGATTTCCTTGCCAAACTCAACTTGGCGGAACACAAATGTATGGCAGGGGCTGGTAGAGACCGCCAACAATCGTCTTGTTTGCTCACAGTAATTGCACTAATGTGTCAAAATTAATGTTTTTAACTGTTATGCTGGCCTGGTAAGCCGCTCACTACAGTATCTGGAACTCGCCAAGGTGAAGAGGAAAAACATTTGGGTCTAGAGACTGTGGGTGCAGTGTAACCCTGAATTATGAAAATGGTCTTATAATGCCGTCTGTTAAAGTGTGTAAAGGGGTCCCAAAATGACAAAATCGACAATAAGTTTCCATGAAAAAATGCTAAATTGCTCAAATTTACTGTAAGTCCTAAGGCTAAAAAAATCCTTGCCCTAGAAGGAGTAGTAAAATGGCAAGAGCCTTCTTTTGAACAGAGGTGAAAAGGTCTCGTTTTCACTTCACACATGAAACAAGGCAATGGAGAGATGGAGATCTACAATGTCTTTACGTTTGGAAAACATGCCAAAACGCTTCCCTTATGTCAAAATAATGTCTAATATACAAGTATGTGTTGGATGGTGAAGCATTATTTTAAACAGGTGTTGATTTAACTTGTGATCAAATCCATTCACAGTATCCAACAGGGGAATGGGAAGCTAGTGATGCATTGCAAGCAATTACTCTGATGATAGAATTGAATTTTCCACATTAATTAAATGATACAGTGACTGAATTACATTAATATGAATACAGAGACCTTTAATATAAGGCCACAGGATGTCTCTGTGGATGGCTGTGAAAGGAGACTACATATACCACAGCACCTGGAATTATGATGGTAAAATATGAAGTCAAAAAATGCATCGGGGGAAACAGAACTCAGCACTTTCCCCAGCCAAAAAGACCTCGTTTGCCACTGACGTCGGGCCCCAGCGCATCAACGGCATCTTTGTCGGGGAGCGATGCCGATTTGGCCCATTTCACGTGCAGTGGCCTGTACGGGACAGCTTGGTGTTCAGGAGTACATCAGCGCTCAGCGGTCCGGCAACGCGGGAGGACCTCACGAGCTGTCTGTAAGGTCAAAGTGCCCGTGAACAAGCTGAGCCATTGTCAAACACGCCGGCATCCAGCAGCCTGACGCGCCAGCATCAGGCTGAGGCCAAAACGTTGAGGGGGCCAGATATATGGGGAGAGGGGGAGGGGGGCGAGGCTGGACGGGCTTGTATTAAGAGTATGTGTGAGTCAAGTGGGCCTTCCTTTCCAAACACAATATTGAAGCAGAAGGTCGGGTTTGACATGCTATGGGCCTCTGTCAAGGCCTGGGTGCTGCTCGGACCCAAAGAGCACGTGTTAATGCAATTGAAATTAACCTTTGGTTAAAGATTTTGGCCTCCTCAGCTCCCATTTCCAGTGAAATCATCAGCTAAGTGGTACCAGATTGTTAATGAACAATTCTGTCTTAGATGGCTTGTGGCCTCCTACATGATGTAATCTCTCACCCCAGATTAACCGGCACTTAATAATTGCTTTATTACAAGACACCCTAAAGGCACACATGACAAATTCTGGAGAGCGTGATCACGCTATTGTTACCCCAACCGAAACAGTACCCACAGTAGTGCAATCACATAAAAGTCAATTACCAATGTAACAAATGGGATAATTGTGCATATACTGCTGCTGCTGTTAACACACCTCTTATTTGTGATGATTGAACGTTTCGTAGGTGGTTTCTGCTGCTTCCTGTAGCTTTAACAGTTGTTCCAATGCCCTCTGTGAGAATGGGAATGTTACAATACCTAATAATTAGAGGCTTTCTAATGTGAAAAATTGAGGCTGGAAGAGAAAAAAAGAGAGACACAGTAGCATAGTGTGTCTTTCTGGTTGTTCTATACCATTATTAAAGATATGGACTCCTGGTGGACTGAGGTTTTTATAGGCTGATGAGCAGGCCTCACGTCTCTGGCCCTCTGCAGACTGTTACTATTTTTACATTTCAGCCACAATGAATACTTTTACAGCAGTAGCAAACAATTATTTGGATCTGACAGCACTGTGAGAACTTCAATGTTTATTCAACTTCTCAGCAAGAAGCAGAGGTGATAACTGGTCTGATTTTGAGGGAAGGAATGAATTTGCGGCTACCAGACACATAATTGTAAATCCCTCTATTTCTATAAATAACTAAAAGTGGCTATAGCTGGAATTATTCAATGAATTTTGTCAATTGAGTTTAAAGGGCCCTTACCTTAAAGGAATACCCCAATGTTTTGGGCAAAATACCCTTTTTCCGACTTACCCAGGCTGAGACGAGATGTTCGATACCCTTTTCACCATTTCATTTTCACTTTCAGGCGAGTTAGGAGCTCGTTCAGGCTAGGTAACCCACACTTGTTTAATGGTAGGGGGAACTCTTCCTCTAAATGAAGAATTAATTTAAACTCAACTCAACTCAATGAATGAATAAAATATGTGAAGAAAATAAAATTGCGCTCTATCCAAAGCTACAGAATGTAGTCTAATCCTAATGTGTCGCCAAGGCAACATTTATTCATATTTGTTGCAAGTCAGTGAAATTCAATCAATGTGCCACCTCTTCAGCCAGACTGAAGGGAACCATTTCACTTCATCTGAGTTTGGTCAGAATGGACCATCACATCTGTGCGGTATGGCACGACCCCAGTCCTTCACATCCTCTTCCTGCACACACCGTGAACAGCATATGAATTAGATACTGTATTTCGGCGTGTATGTGAGGCCTTCTGTCTTCAGATCTGGGTCAGCGCCGTCTCTAAGGCTCATATCTCATTCTGTCATATTTGCTAACTGGTATAGTGCCAGGACATGCACACTCACACACTCATGCACACTCGCCCACAGTGCCCTCTTCCACCCTCCACAGGGGCCGATGTGATGTCTGGACGGGCCGTTGAGAGGAAATGGTTTCTAACTGGCCGCTCACCTCTGGGTCTTTTGCTGTGGTCCTGCAGCTGAACACGTAGGGCAAAGCACTACCACAGCCAGGGGTTCAATTCCTACTGTATATCAATGGCTAGAGCATGGTTTTAAAGGGATACTCCACCCAGAAAATATATATTTTGTATCATTTACTCACCCCAAGCTGGCTCCAAACCCTGTAGCCATTTCTGTTAGAATAGAGCAGATCAGCAACTTCAACAAACTGCAACAAAAATTGAATTTTCAAACTCTTTCTGCAGCATAATTCAAGTCTTGACTCTCCACTTGTATGTTCATAAGGTCCCAAGCCAATGTACTTTCACTAAAACATTGCTTATATAAATGACTTCCAGGAAATGCATCATGCAAGAGTACCTGTGCATGACTTGCCAGCGCTTCAACCATTCTGTTAATGGTAAATGAGTGAGTTGAGGTGGAATTTTCATATCTTTTTTTGCTGTTGTTTTTGCATAAAGGGCGCGGTGTTTGGAACCCTCGTTCTTTGTCGGGCATGCAATGAAAGACATTTTTCCCTGCATATTCCAGACCACTCGGAGTGAGTAAATGATACAAAATATATAGATTTTGACTGCCAATGTGCGGAGTTTGATTTCCACTGGTGCAAGCCTTGCTAAACATACAGTATGTGCACTAATGGTGCAGGCACTAAGATGGTACTAAGATGCCCTGGATTAAAGTGTCCACCACATGTCATAACATACATTAGGTTGCTGTTACTTTTGGCATCTCTCAAAAGTCACCTGTAACTTTTCGCGCCTTGTTATCACAGTTGAGACGCGGCAACGGGGAAAATGATTGGGGAAGCAAAGACGTACAGTGAGCTGCATCTTCGTAAACTGGGCTTGATCTCCACTCCGCACAAACACGCTCTCTCTCGCTCGCTGGCCCGCTGACACCATGCAAATGCTTGGCAAGATTCCCTCTGCCCGCTGACAACCACAGCCCTGTCTTACAGCTCTGTCCACCAGCCCGATCCCCCTGCCATGCCTGTTTACTTTACCCACTTCATTTGGAAAGGAGGGAAAGAGAGCAGTGGGCCAGGGGCCTCTGGAGAGACCCAACCCAGCCAGAGGCCTCACCAAAGCAGCCTGAACGCCGGCCTCTGTTCCCCCAGACTCACAGGAGAGGTCGAGGAACAGGGATGGAAAGCGGACAACAGAGTAGTGATGTATAAGCGTATTTGCATTTTACCCCCCTGGAATAAAACAAAGTCACAATGAATCACAACGCTAAGCAGTAAAACTTTAAAGTAGCGATCAAAAAGTTCCTCAATCCTCCATCTTTGTTGCTTTTTCTTTTGATTTTCTGTTGAAGAAGTTTGAGTCTCTTTTCTCTCTGGAGTTGCTGTAAGGTTTTTTTTTTTTTCATTTCGACAGAGCTAGGCTAATGACTTCTGTAGACTTCAAGTCTTTATGCTAAGCTAACATGAAATGCTACCCATCAGAACCGCACCAGTGGACATACAGAGGTGAAAATGGTATCAAACATCTTGTCTCAGTCTGGGTAAGTCCAAAAAGGGTATTTTGCCCAAAACATTGGAATATTCCTTTAAATTGCATTTTGCTTGAACTCATTCAACTGCAAATCCGCCAGCCTTCCAAGGTACCAATCGTTCATTGTGTCCAGTGCAGTGTTTGGGTTTGCCTGGTTTGTTTTTCTTCTCCCTCCGAAGGCTCCCATACCGACCTCAGCTGACCACCTCCAGAGCCTGTTTTCAGAGCTCCAGGGTTTGAGTGTACGTGTGACATACACACACTAACACACACCGGAGGGGGCTGTTTTTAATGGAGCTGTAAGTGAGAAGAGTAGAGTTGAGTGAAGTAAGTGCTCTTTAGTGTGTCTGTGGTTGTCTCTATGGGACCAGCTGGCATTTGTTGTTTTTCCAGTGGTGAGCACTGTTCAGCAGCTTACTGCACCTCGGTGTGAGTTCTTCTTCTTCGCCTGTTACTACTCCTGTGGACATAAACAGTGAGCACGCACGTGAAGACTGCCCACACACACTTAATACCCCTAATACTCAGTACACCGCTGAGCGTGATATTACCTTGGCCAGAGCTGTTTACAACGACTCCGCACAGTTGTATGTCACATTTTACACAGTAATGAGAGCTGAAAACCCCTTCTAATACCATTGATGTCCACATATTTCACATTTAGCTACATTTTGCTTCAATGTGCTTTAAAATCTGGGCCATTTTTAGAGATTGAAGCTTTAATCTGTGACATTTTCTTGTAAATGAATGTCTGGTAAAAAGAAGAACGCCGCCTACAGAAACTTTTTCAACAGAAAATATGATAAAAAGGGGGGTTTTTCACTATTTTTACTTTTCTGGACAGTTGGTTGGGCTTAACAGAGTTAGTTACCCTACAAGTGGAACTAAAGCCCACCCAGCCTGCTGGAATGTATTACTCAAACTCTATTTTATTACAGTTACTGATTTTTAGGTACTCTCATTTCTTGGTTGATGATGAAGATCGAACTCAAGAATAATGCAAAATAAGAAAACGCCCGTTTTTAACTGGGTGTACTATCCCTTTAACAGCTATGTTATGGTTTCCTTTGACTGCTCTCTTCGTGTCACACATTGCTGGAGCAGAGGGAGCCTCTACTGTCGACAGCACCCTGGGGAGCAGGGACTTGGGACCGCCAGACATGCTGTTATCAGGCCGCCTGTAGTTTTGCAACTGTCCTCAACCAAACAGGACATCTGTCAACACTCAGCTGGAGAAGCTGTAATAAAAGCGTGAGAAGAGCTGTGAGGAGCTCATATCTATGCGTCTGTGCATCTGTGTTTTTGTTTGCACGTGCAGCGTGAGTGTGTCTGTTTTTTTATGTACATCGGAATCCAGCCAGACTGCTAATTCATCAGCGTCTGCCAAATTTATACATCATCAGTAGGATATTTGGGTACATATAAAATGTGTGTACATATGCATGTGTTCTTGAGATCTTGTGCACGTTCACAAGAGAGAGCTGGGGAAGTCGCACAGGCCAGTATTCCTCCTCAGCTCTGCACAGCACCGCTCTGTCAGAAGCCTGACTCCAAACCGCAACCTCATTAAAAGTTATATAACAGTTCAACAGATGCTCACTGTGACGGTACCCTTACCGTCTGCTGTTTCTCTAATAGACACTGATAGATGGCCCCGGAATGGCCTGATCATATGATTTCCTCAAGATCGAGCACATGTGGGAAATTCACCTCAGGTCCCCCTAAACCTGGCTCCACAGCCGCTGCCACACGCTTCCTATCCAGCCGCCTCGAGCCGAACAAACCTGGGGTCTCTGGATACCCGGGGGCCAGAATGGGTTCATGCAGATGCCAGCAGATACTTGATATTGAGAGAGTAGCTGTGATGTGTCCTGCATCGCCTGCCACACTGAGGGAAATGAGCCTTTTAAGCATTTCAAGCCGAAATCCCGGTCCGCAGCTAGAAAAACAAGGCGGCAGGTAAGGCGGGATGGTGGAATTTCGCTTGGTTTCAGGTTTGCACACCTGCAGATGAACCCCAGGAAACAATTCAGCATTGAGCAAATGCTGGTACAGCCTGCAGCTTCGATTAAAACCCGGGTAAATATAGCACCAAAATGAAGGGGCACAACATCTGGAGTCGTCCACAGCTGCTACCTGCATCTTTTCATGAAACCGGCACCTAAATATCATTCAAATACCCGTTCAAAACCAGTCTCCGAATTGTTTTATCATACCATAATATCATGGCGTGAAAATTCAGGGTGTTTATGTTGATGATAAACATGGCATGTAAACATGGATTTGGCTGCTGCTGTCTGTTGAGGGGTCGGGGCATGTGATGCATGTGCGTGTGCAGCATGCGTGCATGTGATCCACAGGGCTAAGCACAGGTGGATAATGTTCCTACATGGAGGGATATAGCTGTGTGTGCCAGAGCAGGAAAGGTGGATTTGACCACAAGGTCACCAGACGGCCTTTTTTCTCTGAAGAGGCCGAGTTGGGCTTGAAAGAGAAATATACAGAGGCCCGA
>OMLF01013211.1:0-18369 GCA_900302615.1 Holocentrus rufus | reverse complement strand
GTAGTGGGCCCAGCAGGCCAGACAGAGAAGGGTATTGTATGAGGCCCTCTGAGTGGACTCACACAAACCCACACCATCCAATACCGTAACCCGCACCCCCCTCGCACCTCCGCGTCTGGCTCCCCTTCATTACACAAGATAACATTAATTCAATATAAAATAAACTTTGAAATGGGGCCTCTTTTGAAGTATTTCGCCCTCCTCCTTCACCGCTTTCCCTCAAATTCAACGAACATCCTGACAACGAAACTTTGACTCTCCCTCCCTTCACCGTGCGTCTGTCCGCAACTCACCTTTTCTCATCTAATTAAATAAACTTTAACTTCCTCACACCGCCGACCTGACTGGGCAACGTTGTAATTTCACTGTAACCGATCACTTTAATTGGTTTTGAAAAGACTTCCATTCCAGTTTCGGAGCACCTGAGCATTGAGTGAGTGATCCGCAGCTCGGACAGGCTCCCAGAGTCAGAGAGGAAAACCAAACCTGCCTACCTATTCGCTCATTTCCACGGGAGAAATGAGCGTTAAATTTGGAGCGTTAAACTCTGATCCTTGGAAATTCAACATCCAAAACTTTTACAGCGCTTGGCTTTGGAAAAGGATCCTGCAGGTTTTTTTTTTTTTTATATACAGAAGCTCCACTGCTACATGATGCAAGATGGCGACCATGAGACAGTGACAAAACTGCCTGGCTGATCCCAGCAGGATTACATCACATCGCCTGGCGATCTCTGAACCACCTTGAGCAGATATTTAAAATCTCATCACAAAGCTCTGAGCAGTAAGTTTGGCTTGCTCCGCTATTAGTCATTTTATTGCGACCAAAATTGAAATTATCACATGCGCTTGGCTTTTTCTGTCTATTTTCCACAGAACAGCTGTCAGTTGCAGACTTACCATCACTCACGTCTGGAGCTCTGGGTTTAAAAATGCTAATAAAAAAAATATTTAAAAAAAACAATTTTTTTTTTTTGCCTAACCAGAAATCATTCACATCTGCCCAGAATTTTCCTTTTTTATTCCATTCCAACGCAAATGGCAAAATATTTTCCAATGTGCCAACTGTGCTGAGCTTCTGGCTGACATGATTGAATTGTTTATCAAAGTGCATTAGTATTGATAGGCTTGATATAGGCATGATGCTGGTCCACTTGCCAGTGGATTTAAAAACTATGAATGGCCTTTTTAAACCTTCACTCTAATCATTCTGCTCTCTCTCACACAAACACACACACACAGACACACACAGACTTTGCTCGCTCTTATTTTGCTCTGCCTGATTATCTGCTTTGCCAAAAAGAGCTTTTTGTAAAAAGCCAAAGATGATTAAAACCACATTTGAAAGGCAAGAGCGTTGGAGGCAGATGTGTTTTTAAACTGGTTTCGTCGGAATTGGCCACAGTGGGACGTGTGACTAAAGTTTGGGTTTGAGTAATGCAAAGTCTGAAGAATAATTACTGCAAAGAGTTCGCAAAACTTCGGTTTTCTCACTTAGATGTGACATTTTCTCACTTGGTCTAATGAAGATGTGAATTGAGAAAATCATTTTTGTGCACTGAAAAGAAACAATTTTACAATTTTAAACTCTGGCATTGCCATTATCTCTAATCACAATCTTATTATGGTAAAGGCAAAATTATATTGTTATAATATACAACTATAATATACAACTAAACATATAAATGCAATACCCTCTGAACTGGATATTTTACATTAAGAACACGCTGACTATATATAATACTACTGATCTATATGGGTTGTTTCTGGGTGTTTCTCTCAAAGCGAAACCATAAACACTGTGGCCTGACCACCATGACTCAGCCTGGACAGTCACTGCTCAGATTTCCCCATAAAAAATTCTTGATGCCTCTTCTAAACTTTGGAGTGGTTTGTGTTAGCACATTTGGACGGGGAATATTTATGATTTTCCACAGTTTTCTCTATCTCAGTCTGGCTTGGCCGCCCGGTGTGTCCTCAAACTGTTCCAGCGTGGGGAGCTGCTAAACCAGAACAAACTGTGTGATTCATTTCTAGATCTTTCTGATGTCTGTCTGTTTGCAGAAAAAAACTACTTGTACATGACGAATGAAGAATATGAACGATGTATGTCAATGACCCTTCAAAGAGAAATACAGTGGTTGCAGTTTTACCTTTACTGCACTTTTATTTTACATTATCCATGACCATTTCCCATTTCGATGTGAACCAAGATCTCTTAAATGAACATAGTTTGAAGGGTTATGTAATGCTGAGTCACATGAAGCTGTAAAAAATTAAAAATAAAAAAAAATTCCAGTGAAGGCGATTTTTGACTGAGGTGTAAAATCAAACTTTTCTGCAGCCAAATTCCAATTACACCATAAGCAGTAAATGCTGCTTATACTGGAAACTGTCCAGAAATTACCAAAGATGTCACCTCATAGGAACAACGTCCTAAAGGGACAAGGAAGCAAGCTCTAGCCACCTCCTTGCAGTTATGGTTTAATGGCTCTGGACGAATGAGGACTATTGAGTTTTTAATAGATGTGATCCTGTGATCAGTTGCAGATGATACACCATATTTCACAATAGGCTGTACGCCTTATGTCTAACAGCTGAAAATCTACTCATTTAAAATCTATTCATCTGAATGCCTGAATGAATGCTTCCCTTCAGCCAAGATTTCCTCATGCAATGCTGTTAAAAAGACATGGGTTTCAAAGAGACTACACACAGCCACTAAATCATCCTAACAGAGCTTCACGTACTCACTTCAGAGTCACGTGCAGAGAGTGATGCTTGCTGCATGAGCACAAGTCAGAGAGCCTGCTATATTTGATTTGATTTGATATACCATGCTCATAAATTCTTTCAGCTCTCTATTCATTTGCAAGGTGCTGCCCAGGAAATGTTATCGCCATTCGACAAGCAACATGTTACCAATAGATTTGCTACAGATCACAGCTTGCTTTGACACAGACCAGGAGCTCACTGTCAAATTCCATTCGTTTTATTACTCTATTACCTTTAAAAACTCAAGACTTTGAACATTTGTCAAAACTACCCCCCTCACTATCATGCTGTACAGGCTTCCACTGAAAAACTTTGTAAGAAAATCAATCAATCTGGTGACCATTATATATTTAAAGGAATATTCCAAAATACACTTTGTCCAACGTACCCAGACTAAGACAAGATGTTTGATACCATTTTCACCTCTGTACATCCACTGGTTCAGTTCCTATGGGTAGCATTTCATGTTAGCTTAGCACAACGACTTAAAGTCTATAGGAGTCATTAGCCTAGCTCCGTCAAAGTGAAAAAATAAATGTTAGAGCAACTCCGTTTTATTTACTGACTGAATAATTGCTGACTGAAACCTCTGTTTTGTCAAGTTCTCATGAGTTTGTTTCTGTTTTATAGGTGTGAATAATTGAATATGCTGTGTGTGAACATTTACTATGAGATTAGATGGTTGAAACTATAACCGTGGTTAATGACTCCTGTAGACTTCAAGTCTTTATCCTAAGCTAACACAAAATGCTACCCATAAGAGTGCACTATGAAAAATTACCAAGGGTCAGTTGAAGTGAGGACCAATTAGACTCAATTGAAAATGTGGACTAGGCATGAAATTTGAAGTTTGAGTTTACAGGGTTTGTCGACCAGCTCAATGACAAATTACATGGTTTTTCCATGTTTTTTGTCAGTTGAGTCTGCGTGGTCCTCATTTTAATCGACTCTGGGCAATTTTGCATGGTGCACCTTTAAATACATTGTTAGATAACTATAAAATGGGATGCTTTGAACTTGCAGTGAGGAAATTCTCATATTAGCAGCTCTTAATCTTGCCTGTCTCTTTGCCAGCATCACATTGTCGATGGAAAAAAGAAATGAGCGCGTGGTATTCTATGGCTTTACCAGTTTATGAATGGATGCAGTCACCAGAGAGTTGCGCAAACCTCTAAAGTGGAATGTTTACAATACAATCCCCCCTTAGAAAACATCATGTTTAGTATGTGAAAGTGTGCACAAAGCCTCTGTGATCATCCAGGAGTTTAAAGTGACCCTTTGATGAGCTCGTTATGCAATCTTCGCCCATGCAGGGTGAACCTGTGAGGGTTAGTAAACAGCGCAAGAAGCCAAATATGCTTCAAGGCTTTGAGTTGAGTCAGGCACAGACAGAGACGATTAGACCTTCAGACAGAGAGATGAGGGGGGATGTCTTCTCAAAAGCCCTCTTCAGGGGCACAGGGGCCCTGGCTCCTTCATGTCCACCATAGTAGGATCAGCATTCACTAGGCTGAGAGGGGCAACATCCTTCTTTTAAATAAATCAAGCCACGATGTTGTGTCCGTGCATGTTTTTTTATTACCGTGGGCAGTAGGTACTGTACTAAGGGAAAAACAAAGGAAATAGCACAATGTAATAAATTACATTGTGATAAATTACATTGTAATGTAATAAATTACATTGTGAATTAAAATAGCAGTTAGTAAAGGTTCATGGCATTTCCACCTCCTTTATAGTGTATTTCTGAATCTTTGGACTGTGAGGAGGCCAGCAATATCCCCTTTTCACAGCTGCCATTTTGACATGAAATAGCAGGTAAACACAGGTGTTACTAATGACATTAATGAAGGTTCTCCTCCATTTAAGTGTAGCAGAGTCTTTCCAATGAGCCAGCATGGACAATAGCAGGACCCTGGTTCTGTTAGGCCTAAATGGAACAGAACCTTCATTAATGTCATTGGTAATACCTGTGTTTACCTGCTATTTCATGTCACAATGGCTGCTGTGAAATAGGCCTATTATTTGATGGCAACATCCAGAAGGAGGCGAAGTTCACGGTCAACCCAAACAAGCATAAAATTTGCACATAAAATTTGGCATGGCGACAGTTCCTACTGAAACACCTCTAGAAAATATATTTAGGTCTTGATATCACAATATGATGCAGGTAGCAGCTCTAGACAAGTACAGAAAACTTTTGCATAAAAACATTTGCTGTGGAAAAATAATATGTCTTGCTTCTTTTTTTTTTGCATCCTGGACTATATCTTGTAAATGTCATACGTTCACATGATGAAAAAAGTGCATCTTTATAGTTTGGAACAATAGCAGCCCTCACCACAGACCACAAACCAGGCAGCTTCAGCTGCCCGATGTCTCCACTGAACTTGTCTCTTTTTCTGGATCACATGGTCTCCGGACTGTCATCATTGTCAGTTGCTTCATGTTTAATCATCAAAAAGGTCGACCTTTCATCGGCTCCTGGTCATGAGTTGATAACACGTTTATGTCACATTCCTGCGGGCCTTACCTGGGTAATGTGATCCATGACTCCAAAGATCCCAGCTCCATGAATGTCACTGATTAAGTCATATGTGTTTTCAACCACAGACCCATAGGGGCAAGAGTAACACGAGAGCTGCCTTGCTGATCTGACAACCAAGATAATTGACATCGAGTCCATTCGCCAGTGTTTTGAGAGGGAGAGCTCATCCTTGGAACACTATTGTCTTCTTTCTTGCTGGGACAGTAATTGTAAAGATGTTATTACTCAATCTGCCAGATTGACAGCTTGAGTACTCCCTGAGTGAAGGGTGCGGGTATCTATAGTACACGTGAGAATCCATGTGTTTCTGTATGCACGTGTGCGAGGGTGTATGGCTGAAACAACATTAGTAAATATGCAAAATCATTGCAAAATTCAAGCGTCTTTCAGGAGACACAACATGAGGATACAAGGGTAAGACCAGCGGATTGGATCCATCACTGACCTTAAAGGAATAGTCCAATGTTTAGGGCGAAATATCCTTTTTCCAACTCACCCAGACTGAGAAAAGATACTTTTCTTTTTGATATGTTTGATACCATTTTCACCTCTGTATGTCCGCTGCTTCGGTTCCAATGGTAAGCAATTATTGTTCACTTAGCATAAAGACTTGAAGTCTACAGGAGTCATTAGCATAGCTCTGTCAAAGTGACATAAACCTTGTTGTTTACACAATGCATCATGTGTATAACACCGTAATAAAATACAAGAGTCATTAAGGAGAAGTTAGATGATAGGAACTATAACTGATGAACACATGTTCAGTGGTTATAGTTCATACTATCAATAGTTCCTACCTAACATTTTCTAAAATTACTTTTTTTTTAAAGACGTGTATTTCAAACATGATACATTATGTAAATAAAACAGCTTTGGAGTTGCTGTAAGGTCACGTTGACAGAGCTAGGCTAATGACTCCTGTTGACTTCAAGTCTTTATGCTAAGCTAACATGAAATGCTACTTATCAGAATTGAACCAGTGGACGTAAAGAGGTGAAAATGGTATCAAGCATCTTGTCTCAGTCTGGGTAAGTTGGAAAAGGGTATTTTGCCCAAAATGTTGGAGTGTTCCTTTAAGTTTTACAAGGCTCATAATTCCAATGCCACTGCAGAGCCTTTCATACTGCTGAATCCCTCTGGTTTAAGTCAGCATGCTTGTGCTAGGCAAATACAGTCCTCTTAAATTTATAGCATGTTTGCACACTAACGGTTCATGGAAAACCATAATGATTTCATGACGCTATTTAAGAGCGCCACAAATTATTTTGGTAAAAAGATTGGGATTCCTCAAAGGCCTAATCTAGGAAGCATGATTTTCACAGCCAAAGCAATTAAAAGATTGTTAAAACAAATCACAAAGAATTCCATCAGGCTCCCCACATGTTGTTACCAATCACATTTAACATATATATCATTTAACAGCAGCCTGTTAACCACTGAGCAGGAACTGTGGGCTTTCAATAAGCCCAGGTCTGGACGTCCATTCCACTCATGCCTGGGATGACTCAGTAATTCACAGAATTAATGGACAGAACCTAAGAGGGTGACGGGGGTCCAGAGGGCAGGAATTTGCCGGTGTTTAAGTCTCATGACCTGAGATACTCTTGCAGTAATAACAGAGCCCATGGCTTAGTGGCTAATCAGGACCAGCAGGAATGTAGGACAGCTACAGTGTAAAAAGAGAGGTAAAAGTGTGAAGATAATTTACTTCAAAATAGAGGCAGTGGATACATAAGTTATGCATAAGTTAATCTATGGTCAGACAGCAAGCTAGTTTGATTTTGGACTGAAATCTGATCTATGGCTGTCAGTTGTCCAACGACTCTGGATTCTATAACAAGTTAGTAACATTAAAGTTTGGCTGTTGCTTATTCTGACTGTACTCAAGATGCCATTTCTAATCATGGTGACATTTATGAGAAGAGGCATGAAAACTCTTCAGCTGGTCCAGACACCACTGTTCTCTATTTGCTGCTTTCCAATCTTTTTTGTCACAACATATGACATCAAGAACACGTGGCGTGGAGAGTGACAGGGAAAAAAACACTTGAAACTTGGTCTGACTGATCAGAAATGGGAACTGAATCAGATTTCAAAGCACCTACAAATGATTTAAATTCAAATCTGACCAGGAAAGATAGAATACAAATATGAATGATGTTGACACACAAACAAATACAGTATATTTATAAGCATATATACAGTATATAAACTTTACATAGACATAGTGTGTCCAGCTTTCTCACCTCGACATGTTAAAAAAAAAAAAAAAAAGGCATTTCAGCTGCCTGTCTGAATGTAGATTTACATTCCACACTTAAACTGAGCTGTGAAGTAATTATGAATTACTTATGACTAAGTTAATGATGTAATTATTTCTCTAAAATGTGTGAACAGTCTGTGTGAGTTAATACTGTGTTTATAATTTTGGTTGCTGTTTGAGTCATTGTATCATTGGGAGCTGTGGAAAAGATTTTCCACTCCCTGACACTATGTGTCTTCAGCTTGGTGCCTCATTTATGCATATTGCAGCGAGTGCTGAAAGTTAAAATTAGTCGATCCAAGTGTGGTCACCGCAATCAGTCTGAACGGCTGACCAAAGATTCCAAAGTACTTTCCAAGCGAAGCTCTCCCTGGATTCTTAATTTAACTGGTCCAGGAAAACGGCACCTAGGTAAGATTTGTGTTATGAACTGATTGCTGGGGCTGTAGAATATTAATGTGAAGAAGGGCCCACCCCTGTTGTGGTATATGTGAGGGTTTCTATATTGCACACCAGAGTAGATACACTGGTCTACACAGCCACCCACACACACACACACATGCACATAGGTGGTCGCTTTGCTTCTCAGGTTTCTGGTGCTGAGAGATTAACTTCTTGTACAATTCAAGGAGTCGGATGTTTGTCATTCTATATTGGGTCACCAACAGTGTGAAAACATGTTCAAGTAACTGAAACATGACAGAGTCTTTAGATTTAGACTGGAGGCCTTTGCCATGAGAAACATTTTCAAGCAGTAAAGATAGGCAAATCTGCCTTCTGCAAAAATGTAAGTTTAATGTTTATAACAAGTAATCACATTTTTGTCTCTCTGCTCTTTCCTCAGACAGGTCAGATCACAGGGACTCGGGTGTGCAGTTCATTGCCTTGCCCTGCACTCAACGGTTAGATCAAGGCTGGAACCTGCCTTCATACCACTGCAAGAGATCAACAAAACTGTATCACAATGTTGAGACATGTACTAGATTAGTAGCCTGACATTGACATTCATTTACACCATGAAAAGATAACACCAAATTGTGACAAAAACATGGCAAAATCAAAAATAGTCAATGTTGTTCTCGCCCATTTAATTCAATGTTTTCAAGTCATCCTCTTTTAATATTAAAGGAATTCTCCAAATGTTGGCTAGTTTGTGCAAATGATCAATAAGAACAGATATCAAATTCATCCATGTGTCCACAGTAGATCATTTAGTCTGGCGCTCCATGCTAACACTTTAGCATACATTATATTGAGTGAGAGTAGCACTAGCATTATCTAAGGACTGACCTTTTAATAATTACAAAAAAAATATTTTATAGACCTTGAAAATGAATTATTAACTCATAACTTTTGTACCCAGGTTAATTATGGACATACTAACTATGAAAGTGAACAACTATGTGAGCAATCATCATCTGTGCAGTGCTTTTTTAGCTGTACAGAGTCTCCAATTGCCCAGCAGCTCTTTCGTGCAGGGAATGTAGTCCCTTTATATTTCATGTAAATTTTATCAATTCTATGTAACACTGCCAGACTTAAATGCATATCACTTTAGATTGCTTACATTTTGTTTTAGAGCGGCTAAAAGTTCTCATTTTGTCATGTTTGAGCTAATGTTAGTGGCAGCTATTACTCAGGCTAAGGCGTAAGCTAATGTGTTAGCACAGAGCATGATAGCCAACAATCTACCAGAAACAAATGGATGATTCTGGCATCTATGTTTTGACTAATGGCCCAATGTCACAAAAACACAACCTGTATCCTTTAAACGGATGCAGGTTTGATGGTGTAGCCAGGTGCTTTCACCACTTGGGTCTCTCGATGTTTTTTCCCCGCTGCTCTTCCCACTCTGGTGGATGGGAGCCTGGCATGCTGTGGAGAACGTGATCAGCAAGTTTTTTTCTTTTCTTTTTTTCTTAATGACACTGCCAAGTGTTGATGTGCAGAGTGTTATTCCAGCACCACAGAATGCCTCTGGGCGGGTTTCTTACATATATTCTGTGTGTTGTGTTGTTGTCTTGGAGTTTCTGTAGCCATAAGCTGTTACTTTAGGTTGCAGAGGGAGGCCGGGCTGTCTGTCTCTGACCAGTAGCTGATGGTGACAGGGTATTGAGATGGACCAGACCAGGGCGCTCTGTGTGCAGTTTCTCCTGCTGCTGCTGCTGCAGTGTGCTGGGGACCCAGCCAACTGGGAGGGACACAATGTCAGCCCGCACATATTTAAATGCTTATTCTCATATGCATGCACAAACACAAGCATGTGCACATACGCACTCACACAGCTTGACTTGCCATTTACCCAGAACTAAAGTCACAATCTGTTCCTAATATTTCCGTGTGGCTCATTGACAGAGCTGTTCGGTTCGTGCCCCGATAGTTTGCAAACACATTGCATTTTCTGCCTGCGTCCCTCCCCCTCAGCTGTTTACTCTCTTTATCTCAGCCTGTTGGCTCAAATGGTGCTCAGATATTTTGCTTAAGTGGCCCGTGATTCATGGTCTCACAGGTGTGTCCAATTACTTCTCATTGAGAATTGAAGGGTGAGTGAAAGAGCAGTGGAAATCCAACTGTGGCTTGGTACAGTGCTGAGAGTGAAGCAGAAGAAGAAGGAGGCAAGATGCTGGAATGCTTGTGGGTCATTATCTACTGACTAACAGCAGAACCAGTTTAGAGCCTCTAATGACACACAGACAAAACTAGGAGGTTGTTTTAGATCCGCTGCACTATAAAGTTACTGTATGCTCCTGTATGTTAGTTGTCTTGCAGTTTCATCATAGCCTGTTAGCCTAAATGTTTCATTAGCAGTGCCCAAACTCAACAATTGCATATTTCTTACACAAAAGTACTTTGCAAGTTCAATCTACTTGCAACTAAAATATATGTGAGCAAAAATAGGTTTTTGTCACACATGGAAAAGCCACTGCAGTTGCAAAGGTTGTACATGTTAGCAGTACTGTAACACCATCTGAGTGGCAAGAGGTGGCGTGTTCATGAGGGTGTGCTAATAGCATTTTATTTTTTTTGAAATGATGTATCATAGGGTGCTCAAAACCACTAAAGGGTGCACATGTATAACAACTTTACAAAATGTAATAAATGTTCCCTCTACTATGTAACAATACCCGCATTTTGCAATAACTTGCTGCATTTTGTAATAAACCCCTTCATACATACTGTGTTCACTTATTACATTTTCTTCCACCCAAAAAATGCAATCCCTGCATTATGTAATAATCACTGCATAATGTAAGAATAAGTTATTTCAAAATGTGGTCAAATTTATTACATTTTGTGTTCAAAATGCAGCAAGTTTTTACAAAATGCGTGTGTTTTCACATAATAGAGGTAACATTTATTACATTTTGTAAAGTTATTACAAAATGTGTTGTTATTACATAATGTGTTGTTACAGGGTGAACTGAGCTATAAATATGGCACTGTCACATTTGTACACTGGTGCATTTCATTACTCCATAATACTTGAGGAACTCTAGGCAAGAATACAATAAATTAAGAGCTTTTCTTGTGGTGTGAAGTGATTTTCCAACAGGTGAGGAGTTGATGGATTGGTTGCTTACCACAAAAACAGTATATCAATGTTCCCTGGCTCTGGTGTTGAAGTCAGGTGTTTCAAATATCCATGCCGTTTGAGACTAAACTCAGCCAAAGTGATTAGCACCTGAAAGCACAGATGGAAGCACCCTCCAGAGAGCCTGTGCAGCTGTCAGGCCAAGCACATACCACTTGGAGGGAAGTGTCCAGAAAGTAGCCAAATGGAAACTATTTCCTGCGAGCTTGCAACATATTGTGAGAGAAAACATGCAAACACACAGCTAGACCTCAACAGAAGGGTAGCTGTTCGGGGTGGTGAGACCTCTGACAGTGCTAGACTCTGAAGCCATTTAAATGTATCCTCAGTAGTGCTTGTGCATACCTTCCTTCACTACACATCATCTCACTGTACATGACTGTCATGTGCACAGAGAGAGAGAAAAGACAGATTATATGCTATTCTGATGTGTTAACATAAATCACACACACTTAAACGTGCACACAAATGCACATACATGCACGAGCAGTTTGGCTGTAGAAAACACAACAAGAGAAATAAGCAATAATCTAAGAGGCAGCAAGAAAATGGATGGATGGATGCTATGCCTCATTATGGAAGAATTGTGTATTGTTGATAAATTTAAATTATTACCTAAATGTATAGGTCATAAAAAAACATTCTCAGGTCAGCAGGGAAGGACAAAGAACACTGAATACTTGTGCATTATACCAAAATTTCTGAATGCAAAGCCCTGCAAATACCAGGCTACCATCAGGAACCCTAAGCCCTCTCCTTGTGTACCACCTTATCACCCAGCATTTCTTTTATTATGTGTGTCTCTGCCTGTACTAGGCCTGGAACAAACATTGTCGGTTTGTTTTATCCAACTTAGGTGCCATATGGTTAAAGTTTGCCGCAAAATAATGGATCCCAAAGTAACATGGAAGGATTTCAATATAACTTCATGTTTTCTGTGATTGACAGTTTACCAGATGTTTCATGATTTGTCCTCATGTGGCATCTATCACCCATTTGCTACTTCATGCAGCTTTAATAAAACCAGGAATTACTTTCAGCTACTGTTAGACCAAAGTCTGTTGTGCACCTGTGTCTGTGTGCACAGGTTTGCATTTGCTCAAACTGCATACACCAGAACACCACATCCTCAGCCATACTCAACGGGCAAAATCCTGAGAGGCAACAATAACCAGCAGTGTCCCACTGCCCAGCAACCTCTTCCTGCCCTCATTTCAAAATTAAAGACTGTTTAGTGAAACCATTGATAAAAATCCATCATTCAGTGGATGCTAGTAATGTTTATTCATTCGTACATACGCTGGTTGTATGTGGCTGTGGAATATTGACCTCATCCATTGGGTGCAGGGAATGGGACAACTAAGCTCCTGTATGGGGCCACTCTTGCATATCTCCTTCTGGCCTGCAGGGTAGGATATTGGGATCTTGGGGTTGCCAAATGTCCCCGAGGCCAGACCACGGCAGGCAGGGAGGCACGAGGGAAGGGGTTAAGAGGGAAATTACCCTGGCCTTTTTTATTTTTTTCAAGTGCTACAGAGCCTAAGGCAGTTGGTTCATCATCGCTGAAAACCAGTTGCCTTTCCAAACAACCTTTGTGTGTGGCTAGAGGCGTATCGGACTAGATTGCTTTGAGAGACTGATTGCATTTGACGGATTACTGCCTCTAAGTGGTCTGCGCCTAAGCTGGAGACCCTCACTGCTGTTTGGTCTCAGTCTAGTGGTTTGTGCCCTCTTGAAGCATGCAGCACTTGAGTAAAGTGAGAGGTCAACATGCAGGTAGAGAGTCACCATCCGTATTTGTTCAATTATAAAGAACATCCCTACATTATATTATCAGAAGCCATAGCTGTGGTAATAATGCGGCATAATGAGTCCTACAACGTTTCTCACAAAACAAAATTGTGACTTTAGGTTTGTGATTGAAATAGAGTAAGTAAAACCTTTTAACTCAAGTAAGTTTCATGTTTTCACTTCAGTGGAAGGATTTCATGGTCCTCTATGGATTGAGAAGATTTTCCAGTCTCTTGGGTTTATGAAAGCCCTTCAAAACCTCACTGGATAATGTCAGAAATGCACAAGCCTGCTTATCTTCATTCTTAAAAAGTTTTCATCCAGGACTGTATTCCACAGTCACCAGCAGAGCCGAACATCATGTTCTACAATGTGCAAAGGCAACATACACACATAATAAACACAGTGTACTTGATGGAAACCAAAAACTACCTCTGAGGTGAGACCGAGGTCTTTCTGTATCCTGGATCTGGTGCTGTAATTCCGTAATACAGGACGCATATGGAGAGGGTCTTGCCAAGCATACCATACACCCTGATCAACTCTTGGCAAAGTCCAAAGAAAACGTCCAAACTGTAGGGGGCCACCTGTAGTCTAAACATAACTGCCTCTCCAGACAGGAAGAGAGGTGGGGCACAAAGAGGCACAAAGAAGAAGCTATTTCCTGTCAATTTCATGCCCTGAGTTATGAGCGACCAAAGTGCATCTGCAAAGATTCCAAGCCAAGACATACAATCTACAAATTCAATCTATAAATCTTGCTGGAAAACACAGTGTAACTCAATTCAACCATATGTTCCATCCATGCTGGGCAGTGTGGTTTGTGGCTTGCAATGTGAGAGCACTTTATCATATTTCGGTTCACAAACGTGCTGTGAAGGTACACATACATGTTTTTATTGGTCAGGCCTGTGTTTATATCCAGATTTTAAAAGATTATTGTGACTGCTGTTAACAGCTCTTCTTGCTGGCTTTTGATAATATTACACTCCCCAGCAGCATTGAAGGTTTTCAGCTAAGGGCTGTAAATTAGATATATTACCACAGAATAATAAGCAGTTGTAGTGGTGTGGTAGTAGGGGTTCCTAAAAACATGAACCAGCTAAAGAGACTTGAACGGCAGCCCAAGGTTAAAGGTCAAATGTGAGGAGGGCAGCTGAAATTCAGGGTTACTGCGTGAGAGTCAGCATGCTTGTGATGGTCTGACTAAGTTATCACTTGTCAGAGGGGACTTTCGTGTCATGTTTTGATGTTATGTTGAGCCTAATTGAAGTACTGGAACCTCTGACCTTTGTTTTGGTAGTAAATGATGATGTCAGACATCCACATTGCACACATTGCATGCATGCCTGATTACTGGAATTTCATTCTTTTGAATTCAGACAAATACAAATGTAGCCCTTACTAGGGATGGGAATCGAGAACCAGTTCCAGTTTAGAAGTGGTTCCAAATTGTCTGATCAATCGGAATCATATGCCTTAGAGCTTATCAATTCTTCACATCAGTGATGGCATGTTTTTTTCTGACAGTTGTGCATAGCAAATATCCTTTTAAGAAAAGGAGTACTGTAGTTTATTTTAACATGTTCAGATGTTATCAGGCAGACATGGTGGTCACACACTGAGGTTGTGTGTAGTTGCTGATCTTGCCGAAACCTACACTGAAGGCACTGACCTGTACTTTCTACACTGTGTTCAGACTCAGAGATAATAACAGTTATATAATAACAGTTGCATGATGCTGAAAACCTGTGTAAGCCTACTTTTTCTACACGGAAAATTGATCAGGAATCGATAAAGGAATCGGACCGATACGTGAATTGATAATGGCATTGGTATCAATAAAATCTTATCAATTCCCATCCCTAGCCATTACATAAGTCACACTTTTCATATGCTTGCTGCACTGCTGCTACATGCTGCTCCACCCCCAGCAAGAAATATTTGGAAAAATGCTCCTTGCTAAGGCAAGATAGATGTTGAATTGGAGAAGTTCTGAAACAGCCACACCTCTTCCAAGTCAAAATATTCAACACACTATGTTCTTCTTTAGGTCTCATAAAAGATATGTTCAAACCCCATAAAGAATCTTAAGGGCCTATGAAAGCTCACACCACAAAAGGATCCCATTTCCCTGCAGGATCCCGTTCAGGGTTTCTCCTGTCAAGCACCAAGCCTCTCTCTCTCTTTCACTCTGTACACTGACTTTCTCTGACTAGAAGTTGTGGCTCCTCGGGGATGGAGACCTTGGCAGCCCTGTGACTGTGTAAAACTCTTTGTAAGACCATCCAAGGTGGACTGAGCCCCTGGATCCCTGAGTCACTGAGAAGTAAGACCTCAGTCTAGACAACCTGCCAAATGTACAGCAGCCATAGACATATACCGCCATCTAGTGGGGGAATCAGCTCCGATGAGGATGAGGCAGACATGACCTTCAGCATCTGTTTGCTGTAAAGGGCCACCTACATGGAAAACTGTGTGTCCTGACTCAGTGCAACAAATAGGATCTGCCACTCATCCAAACGTGCCTCCCTTGAAAACTAGGGCCTAAAATAAATCACCACTTGATCTACCAAACAAACTTGGTGGAAAACAGGACAAAGAAGGGCAGAATGGGATGTGACAGAAAACTAATATCCATCTTGAGCTTTGTGGCCCTCTGTGGATGTTTCGGAGCTGTGTGTGCTCTCTGGGTCTCTGTGGGTTTCTCTATGCAGGTTGCTGGGAAATCTTCTGTGTCTGCGGAGGAGAAGTGGACATATAAATCTGTCGGATGAACAAAAAGTGTTTGTTTGCCTTGCACAGTTACATATTTCATTCAAATGACGTTAACAAACCAAAGGCAGTCCCTAATTGTGTGCAGACTTCAGGACATTATAGTGTGCCTCGCGCCAACTTTTCCTCTTTTTCCCAAGCAATTTCTCCTCCTCGCCATTAGGAAACAAAACTGTGCGCAGAGAATGTGGTAATACTCGAACATCAAGTTTTGCTTGCCTCAGTGGTGCCAGATAAAATCTAAACGGGGCCAAATCTAAACAACATCAATGGATTGACGGCTTATGTCCCTGATTATTTGACAAAGCACAGAAACATTCTCAGAGTCGAGCAAACAGCTGATGCGTGTTAGACAGCATAACTTATAAAATTACTTCAGCATTGCTTCTGCAGCAGACGGTCTTCTGTGTAAGGCCTTTGTGCTGCAACCTCACGAGAAGATGTAGAGCATAGATCAAGAGACCTATTCCAAGATGATTTAAAGTGACTTCTACAGAGGGTCTGCAGAGATGCAACTTTATTGGTTTGAATGGCATTAGGCCATTCCCTAGGGAACCTCAGTCCTGTGCTAATGAGTCACAATGCTGTTCAGTTGAACAGAGAGTTGAGGCGACTCCCTCCCGGGCACCCATCCCTGAAATCATATGACAGGAATGCTGAAATCTCTGCCACCTCTCCCTTCCTGAGATCCTTGCCATCCCCTTTGATTTCATTTGGTTTGCGGTCTGGAGGACGAGGCTCCCAGAACCTTTGCCGTGGCAGAGAGCCGCGCCGAGAACAGAGATGCTGTGTGTGTGTGTGTGTGTGTGTGAGGCACTTCGCAAAACAGCCTTACGTAATGTAAACACAATTACCAACATTAAGCTCTGATGGCTAGAAGTACAGCCAAGGGCAACAGGCTACCGCTTTTTCACTCCTGTCTTGATCTGAGGGCTTTTGCAAAAGAGAAAAGGGGGGGAGATGCAGGAAAAGAAAGATTAAAGAGCAAAGTTGATTGGTCTTAGCGTGCCCAATGGTCTCTTTCGATAAAGTAGCAGAACAGTTTGTTTGTGGTCTGTCCCTGAGGGTAGGAGTTCTCTACGTCTATTCTGCCCTTTCACGTTCACAAAGTGCTTCATACTGACATTAGTCCCACATAGCCTGGCTGTATTGTCAGGACTTAGCTGAGACAGCAGGTCACTCAAGCCAATGAAGCTAAATACAAACAGCCCTAATGACTGATAAGTTTGTTGAGTCTTTTTATTCGCAGTGAGCCACACATTAACAGCAAGACTCATAAAGGTTTGATATGTTGTGAACAAATGAAAAACAGAACTCTCCCACATTATTCATATTCCTGGGTATTTCCTCCTGTAAAATTTAATGGGGCAGCTTCACCTGGCACACTGATGTGTTCAAATTCTTCATGTTAAATTTTCCCCCAAATAATTCAGCTCATGAAGTCAGGATTGATTTACTGGCTGAACGGTCAACACTCATAAAAGGGCAGATCATTTAAAGGAATACTCCTTCAAATACAAAGTTTTGGGCAAAATGGTCTTTTTCCAACTTACTCAGAATGAGACAAGATGTTCAATACCATTTTCACCTCTGTACGTCTGCTGGTTTGGTTCCAATGGCTAGCATTTCATGTTAGCTTGGCATAAAGACTTTGACAGAGCTAGGCTAATGACTCCTGTAGACTTCAAGTCTTTATGCTAAGCTAACATGAAATCCTACCCATAGGAACTGAATTTTACCTTGGTAAAATTCAATTTTACCAAGGCCCTCTATACAATCTTGCCAGGTTTAGATGATTAAACAAACCATCCAGCCTTAGAGCTGCTACAAGTTCTCATTTTCTCACTTGTAGGAAAATGCTGGCTGCATGCAAGAAGTACAGGACACACAGTAATGATTTAGTGCCAGTCCTTTCAGCACATATTGGGCAAGGAGACCAATGGGCCATTGGGCCGATTGGACCTTGGTTTCATTTCTGATTTGTAAGAAAGGTTGTCAAATTTAACACCATGGCTTCATTAATGCCTGCTTTTCGCTGAAGAAACATTTGTTTTGAAAGCTGCCATTGCAAGTCTTATTATGCTGCTTAGAAATAAGCACATCCTGCTTAGAGGGTCTTAGCCTTGCCTAAATATGAAGGGAATTTTCCCTGTACCTCAGAAAAATTCTGGCTCAATTTTCAACACCCACAGTCTCTAACAAGCATTCTGTTTTTATCTGGATGAAACTTTGTCATAGAAATCCTTCTTTGTTAATCTAAATCTCCTAAGACTCTTACTGACTTTGTGGGTGGTTGCTTTTGTCTGAGAAAATCTGATTTACCAGTCCATGTTTATTTCTAATTCATTTTTAGAAAAAGATGTTTACGAAAAGGGCCATGGGGTTGGAAGGGAGATGAGTACAGACTGTTCCCTCTTAAAGGCTTTTGTTGATCTTATATATAATGCATAATGAACTATAGTTGATCATTAACACTTTGCATGCTGTAAGCTCATTTATGTTATTCAGCGTTTATGCATTCTACAGTTATGTCAACTACAAAGCAATGCATTGCCAATTTGTGCTTTGTTACCAATGAAGAAGAGCTGCATGAAATAACTCAGCTAATTCCATTAGCATCATTGACAGT
>OMLF01013208.1:0-18497 GCA_900302615.1 Holocentrus rufus | reverse complement strand
ACCCTTGGCCTCCTCAGTCCAGTGTGGGCACCACAGCCAATTAACGCTAACACAAAGGACTACATCCATCAACACCCACCAACTTTTGTTCACTGCCCTTTATTATTGTGATTGCCTGAACAAATACAAACATCTAAGCATCGCACGGATTGTTTGTACACCCTTGACAGCTCAGGCCAGAGATCTTGTCTGGCGCTGGCAGAAAGTGTGGATAGTATTTTGCAAGAGAGACTATACTCAACTAAAATGGCCTGGCTAGGGATATACTAATGTAATGAGGAATCAACACCGCATAGATGAATAATGCTTGTGTGAAGTATAGGCAGCAAGGTGCCAGCTCTGTCTGCCATGGATTCTTTATTGAGATGAGAAACTGTTTCAACTCTGTCATTTCTGATGTGGAAACTGCCGCCTATCTCAGTGAATCATCCATAATTGATCTTCTGTATTCAAGTTGTGATTCGGGATGGTGCTTTGCACAGCTAAATCAGATTCAGTGTCTCTCTGAAAATTGAAATATGGTATTGTAAAAACGTGCTGTCCTTAGAGGAGTTCAGGGCAGCAGGATAAAACATTTTCCCAGACCAGTTTGATTAGTATGCAAATATTACCCCAAGCCCTTTGATTTTACCCCAAATTTGGGAACTATTGATCTTGTTATTTTTAAACCATTTTATTCTAGTTACAGATCATTTGTATAATTCATAATGTGACGAAATATGCAAAAGTATAAGCCATGATTGTGGTTAAGGATACAGACCAGTGAATAAGCTCTGAACTTTTTTGGATCAAGCACGCTGTATTCCCATCCTTTCAGAGTTGTAATGGAAAAACTGGCTATTTGATTTCCTACCATGACGATCAAGTTCTGACTTCCTCCAGGAGGGCTGGGGAAGGAAGTAGGAGAGAGAAAAGATATCAAAAAAAAAAAAAAAAATCTTAACCTGTCAAGGCCATGAAATACATTGTTGCTGTTGCCACAGCAAAAGGAGTGAAGCAGGTTTTGAAGCTCTCCGCTGGGGTCATTTTTTTTCTTTGTGCTGTGCTGCGGGACTTTACTCTCCAGTCTCCCAATGTTATTACAAACCATTCTCTGCCGCCCCCCAGGCCTCAGACAGGCTCTCTTTTCTCTGTCACTTGTCAAGGAGAAATAAGACGGGAAAGATTGGGAAATTATATAATCATTTAGGCAGAGGACCGTAGGCATGGGGTTCGTGGCTTTTTTGTGCAAGTAATTTTGTCATTATTGGCTCCACATTTTTTTTTGTTTTGCTTTGTATTTGCTATTTCAAACCAAATTTTTACCATCATTGCACTTTCATTCAAAAGCTTTTCATGTTAAATTTGGCACATGTCTCTTGATGCTTTGTCTCCAAGAAGTCTGATGAGTTAGCAAAAGAACAAGTTAACCAGTTTTTGTCCCTCATGTGACCGACTTCACAGTTGACATTCCCCCTTCTTCCTCAGAGGCAGTAAAAACGATTTGGAGACATAATGTCCTCAGTGTCTGGGTATATTTTAAGAGTGATGCCCATTTCATTTTATGACACCATCTGTTAACCTCCAAGATAGCCATATCTGTGAAGGCCCTGGAGCGAGGCATACATAATTCAGAAATATCTGATTTGAATTCCATGTTGATTTAGTTGGAAGTTATCTCGCACAGGTACAGGAAATAACTGGCATTTTACTGCCATGTAAATCTCTAAATGTCCTTGTCATTTCCACCTTTTCCCTTTTTGCCCTTGTCCTTCCTAATTCCTAATTTTGGAATATAATAACACCATATATCTTATTTTGGAGTGTTAATAAACAGTAAATACTTTAATCAGACAGCCTTCTTACGGACTGAGATACTGCCAAAAATTTGTACCTAGTATGTCATACTAAGTCTCGCCAACAGTACAAGTATGATTTTAGAAATGTTTTCATGTTTCCTGGTATTTGGGTCATAACACAGAAACCCATGTGACCTGACCCAGTTGTTTTATTTTTTGTGGGATGATCACAAGTCTAGACACTAATGTGGTTCTGTATTCGGCTCGCAGCTGAAGCCGAGCGCCACGCTCAGCAAAGGACAGATTATTTGTTCTATATATGGATGCCAGCTCACCCCGCAGTCGATGCAAAACTGAGATTCAAATTTTATTTGCGTTCATCGTCTTGTGTTTTCTTTTTAATTGTTTTGAAGCACTGAGGTAGACACAGAGGAGAGAAAATCTGATTCGCTCATTTTGTAGTGCAGTGAATGCAGCTTTCTCATTTCTCAGCTTCTTTCCCCGACTTGTGCAGAGCTCACAGAGGCAGGAGTGTATGACAGCCCTCAGGAGAAATCAAGTAATTCAGACCTTTATCCAACCGGTTTTTGAAACACTGCATCACAGCAACACACATTAACTCTAATGAAGTTAATGCACTGCTATGATGAAATGACAAAGTATTATAATGATTCAAAAATTGTTTGTAGTCATGTGGCTGTGTGGCTTGTAACTTTTTTTGAGATCCATTAACACTTTTGGGGAAGGAAACCATTATCAGAGTAAAAACTGGAACATTTCAGTTGTTTTTTCGAAAAGATCCATAATTGGGTACTTTTTTTCTTTTCAAGTAAGAATTTTGTCTGTTGTCTGTCAATCTCTGTCATTTTTTTTCTTTTATGTTTTTCTTTTCTTTCTTTTCCTGGTTTCAGTGCATTACTGTGTTAAATTATAAATCACAACAAGTCATGGCAGTCTTGGCTTTAAAGGGAAGCTGCAGAATATTATTTAACTTATTTTGTTGTCTTATTGATCACCAATCAAGCCCCCCCCCCACACCTTCCCCTTAAGACAGCAGGATATGAAGTCATTACTCTCATGCTGCACACATGCTCTTTAAATTCTTACTATTTCGAAAAGCTGTACAAGTAAACAGGGTGGCCTGCATAAAATATATAGTCTCATACCCCATTGACTCGAACAGTCATTGCTAACAAATGCTAAGGGGAGGCTGGGACTGACTTTTAAAGCTAAATGCCATTGGATAAATAGTATAATCATCTAAAAATTCTTCAACATTCCCTTTAAAGTTCAAATATTAAAAGTCAGAACATCCAGTTCTGGCCCATATAGTACGTCATACTGTGAATTAAATGGTGGGGTTTCTCTGGAGCTAATTACTTATGATAATTATCACTTTTGGATGGAATATGAAAACACTTTTTTCATAAACTATATATGAACCCTATAGGATATGCAGTCTAGACAGATGAAAGCAGTAAACATAATGTTAGAAATTAGGTCTAACCCTTTAGAACTTGCATTCACACACTGAATCTGTGCAAATGATGGTACACGTGCATGAGGGATGGTCCCTGCAAGGATTTAAATTTAAACTTTTCCAGGAGTCAGAGGGATCTGTTGATGCAGCACATCAAACCTGATGATCTCTCCTGTGATCTTCCATAACACACACAGCTTTATACCCTGCTTCATTTAATAAGCCAAGTCAATCAGCACTCTGCCAGTTTTACTACTGTTTTTTCTCTACCACTCCCTTGCAGTAAAAGCTGTTCTGGAGGAGTCTCGGCTCGGTTCAGGAGATAATTAGAAATTTCAGGAGTGTTTTGCACTCTGTGGGGGGTCATTTGAAAGTGTCTGTGGAGCATGGTGAACTGTCAGTTGTCCCCAGTCGCAGTTGATTTAATCCTGATGCAGACTTCCACTCCCTCTTTTTCCCTGTCTCTCTCTCTCTCCCAACTCTCTCTCACTCACTCAGTAACCTGCTCGCTCGCTCACTCACTCAGTCAGTCCAACAACCCCCAGTTTCAACAGGGGAAAAGTGGAACATTCATTGATATAGTAGACCTGATGTTCAGTTTTTGTTAGGGTCATATTTTGGTATTCTGCCAAGCCTCAAATACTGTTAGAGGTGCCAAGCGCTCCTTTTGAATGGTGCACCGCTCTCTTCCCTGTGCTCGGAGCTACACTGGCAATCATATTCGAGGTGTGCTGACTCCAGGAATATTGTCCTCCGAGTCTGATACTAGCTTTAGCCCCTGTTCCACTCCAATCCGATATCAATGGTGCTGCTCCCGCTGATTCTTTGAGCAGGGGAGGTTAATATGACTCTGTTGTCAGTGGCATGCACCCTGGCACTACTCATGCTGTTATCATCCCACTCGGATGTTGACATTATGTGGTATGTTTGAGCTGTTCCTTTTGAAACTTTGACTGTTCGAGCTGTGCAGTGACAGATTTGGGTGGGCCTCTGCTTGTGCACAGGTTTATTGAAAACCTGTGTGCTCATTGTCTTTGACATCAGTGTGGTGCAAAATGATCAGTAAAGCCACGAACTTTTCACCTTTTCATGTTTTTTTCTGCTGAGGCATTGCCTTTAAATCCAGTGTGCCTTTAATTAAGCTTTGTTTGGGACAGCGGCGTACAAAGAATTGGGAACTTGCCCTTGGGGTATTAATTGGATAAAAGCGTGATGATAAAATATCGTTCTATCCCTTTCCTAGCCAATTATCTGGGTCGGGGCCGCGGTATTGAGCAGGGCAGCCCTGATGTCTTTTTTCCCCAGCAGCTTCCTGCAGCTCCACCTCGGGGACCCCCTGGTGATCCCAGGTCGGCTAGGAGATGTAACCCCTTCAGCAAATCCTGTGTTTACCCCGGAGTCTTCTCCCAGCAGTCCATGCCTAGTGCACCTCTAAAAGGAAGCTAACAATAAAATGATGAGAAAATATACCTAAAAAATCATGGAGAAATTTGAGATATTCCATATTTTTACAATATCACAGCATATTTATTTCAGAGACAAATTACGTATTAAAAGATAGCGTTCTTAATGACAGCTCTTAACTCTTTCATTGCTGATTGCATTTAAACTTAATACCCTTAAGGTAGGTATGTACATGTTACATACCAGGCATCATATACCAAATGAATGCTGCTGATGTCAAGTTCGCTGAATGGGAGGAAAATTTGAAAAGCAACACTTAATGAATACTTGTT
Source organism: Holocentrus rufus (assembly GCA_900302615.1). Taxonomy (NCBI): domain Eukaryota; kingdom Metazoa; phylum Chordata; class Actinopteri; order Holocentriformes; family Holocentridae; genus Holocentrus; species Holocentrus rufus. Next base: position 13,503 of record OMLF01013208.1, on the reverse strand, counting down.
GGTATATAATGGGAATTTCACGACATATGAAAAAATAGTTTTGATAGAAAGTTGCCTGCAGCAGCTTTAACAGAATGTTGTGTTTTCCTGCGCCTGTGATTGTTTTCTTGCGCGTCTAGCATCTTGATGGTCACGTGTGTACAGTTGATGATGGAAAATATGCAGCACGATGGACTCTGTCCTTGAACACACATCTTTAAACATCAGTGTGCAGTCAGTACATATTCTCTGGAGTGTCTGCTCATTATAGTTCAGAATTGTGTCAGCCAGCAAGAGATAGAGTCTTGAGATATTACCACAACCCCGTCTGACTGACGCAGCATCTGTCACTGGGATGGAAAGGGCACATGCTACCTGGAGTAACATGGGAGGGATGTCGGCTGTGCGATGTGCATTGCTCTGCAAATCATCATTCCAAAGACAGCACCGCTCAGTGGTTTAGGTGCTATCCATGTGTAATTGCTGGATGCAGGGCATCTGTTAAATTCAGCACATTTAAATGATTTCTTGGCACCCTCAGTGTGCCCTCGTAGTGCCGTCTCCTTTGATGATGATCTCTTAAAAATTCAACTGACTCGTGAGTGAGATGAATCTGTATGTGAATGTGGGTCAGAGGAAGATGAGAGAGGACACGATCTTGCGCAAAGGTGAACTGTGAGCATTTGGATGGAGTTTTTTTGTTTTTAAATTATTTTTCTAGCATTTTTTAATGTTTATTTTATGTTAATCATGCTGGTCATTAACTATTTTTGTTGTTTTGTCTTTTGCAATCTTGATTTTTCTCTGTATGCTTTCATAGCTGCAGTGGCCCAGTGGCTCTGACCATTGAATTGGGTTCAGATTTTGATTGCTCAATTGTGGAAAGCTGTCAAATTGTTTTCAGTATCATTCCAACTGATCAGGGACCAATCAGCAGAGTTATTTTTTGTGATTCAGCAGTTTTCTGCACAATGTATCCTATTTCTTGTCTGGACAGTGATTAGTATGGTATACATATTGCAGGATTTCTGATGTATAAGGAGAGGGTCATACAAATTAACCTATGACATATCAGATTTTCCATATTCAGGGTTTGGAATTACCGTCCGTCAAGCACCAAATACTAGTAAAATATGGCAATTAAAGGAAACAGGGTCACCTGCCACACTGGTTGGCAAATTTCTGAAATGACAGCATAACTCCCCTGGTTACATACAGTCTTTGGTCTTTGTTCTCAGACCTGGTCCCTGCTGTCCACCATACACTCTCTCTAACAATCAGCAAGACAGCTGGTGGTTGTTAACTTTTCAAGGACAGATAAAAAGTCATCGGTGGCCACTGAAGATGGGCTGAAAACACATTTCTAGTATTATTATAAATTATCCATCATCTTATTTACAGTTTTTAACATAATTATCTAATTTTGGACCTGGTATTCAGTACTGAATTGTAGCAGTCTCTGTATGATTATTACTGTTGTCTCAAAGATTGAAAGGCTCATACACTTCAGTTAGAATTACAATGATCTTACACTTTTTATAATAAGCTTGCTTGGTACAAACATGCAGTGGTATCATAAAATGTGAAGACTAACATGATCACCATTCTCTTAAGGGCAAAATCTACATACATACTGTATGTAAATTTTATAGCCTAAGGCAGAGGAAGCAGTATTTACATGCTTTTCACGCAACCAGAAACCAGAGAACCAGCAGTGTGAAATGTAATGACATAAAGATATACAAATTAAACCAAGTGAAAGCTTGTTTGAGTTATTTTTCCTAAATGGGGTTTATTTCATTGAACTAATGACACTGGAAAAAGTCACCTCATCTCAAACACAACAAAAATAAAAATGTACTCTGTGTATGTCATGTCATGTGATATCTAATTCTCTCTTGGAAGTGATGCAAATCCTTGTGTGACATTACAGACTAGAAGGGGGAGAAAGCTCTTTTTTTCTTTTTCTTTTTCTTTTTCAATATTTGCAAAGGCCATGACCTTTCAGACAGGACCCTAATGAATGAATGAATGAATAAATGAATAGATTGAATGAATGCTATAAAACATACATAAAATATAATGTAGACGCTAAAAACTGTGTTTAGACAGGACTCGACTGTTGGTCTTAATAGCTATTTTATTACTTTTTGAGATTTGATATAAAAATGTTAAATTAAATTCTTATTTAAATGATCTGATATGCACTTCTATTATAGTGATTTCAGCAAGCTGTTAAATTGATCAGGGGATTATATGGCTCCATGTTCGGCATGCTGAATCACTTAGCAGGTGGTAAGTCGGTGCTTGGTTTCAGGCTTTAATGTTGAGAGCTATTTGTTGCAAAGAGCATTAGGCCTTAAGTGGAATGCTATAGCACTGAGTAGGTCAGTAGTGGCACAGAGGGACAATGGTATGACTTTGCCTGTAATATAATATGAAAGATATTGCTCTTGCACAGCAGCTTTCAATGACAACGCTCCCCAACCGCCCCTGATGAAATAATAAAATGGGTCTATGGTCTGAAATCAATGCACATACAAGCCGTCGCGACACATGACCAGTGATCAGTCAGACAGAAAGACTGGGACTGTGTCAGCCTCTGCAGTGAAAGATTTGAGTGAGTCAGTTACTGCGGCTGGTGATGCACAGTAATCTTTTCATGCTGCACTGACATTTCCCTTGCCAAGTATGTCTGCAGAAATTTGATTAACTCCGCACTATGAACACCTTTTTTTGTCACATTCTTTACCTTGATATCTGGTTTTCTGTTTGTGTAACTATTTGTGTACCCCTGAGCAAGAAACTGAGATCCTTCCTTATTTTATATCTGTACAAGGAAAGAGATACTTTTACTTAAGTCTGTTTATTATGGCATAACTTGCCAGATCAGCGGTTAAAAAACATTTTTTGGGGAACAAAAGTTTTTTGACAGGCAGACAGACGAGTATCTGAAAGCCAGACATTTTGACTTTGTTGTCATAAGGAGCAAAAAAAAGTTTTTAACTCAACAAAATACTGAAAATGAATTTTAATGAGGTTGAAATGTTCCATAATGAACAGTCCCAGATGAGTCTTCTTATTCCTTGACAATATGTTGTGAGTAAACAACATCTTGTTTGTCTGAACACATGTTCATGGACTAGACTGTGAGATTTACTATACATATATTTTATAGCACTTAACATAACTACAACATAAAAGCGTCAAGCCAGCAGAAATAATATACATAAAAAATTGCTTCCCTAAGACAGACCATGAATTTTTCATTTTGCCTGCGGAATATACATGATTGCAGAAAGTAACACAATTTGGTGGCACTTTACTAGAGGATTATAGCCATCAATATTACATGAACAAGTTCTCCCCCAAGTTAATGAAATCCTTGGATGCATGCCCACATTTAGAAGAAGAAGCCGATTAAGATACTGTAGTATCTTATCTTTTGTTCAGGCACTATTGGATGTCTAGATTGATATACAGATTGATCAACAATAGAAACAAGCATTTTAAGTTTACATTTATGACCAAATAGCAGCTTTAGGGCATTTTCACCCCTGAGTCTGTTGCTGTGGTTAAATATTAGCATGAATGGTTAGAGGTGAAGGGTTTCCAAATTAGTTGGTTTTTTTTTATCAATCAACTGCACTGGATTTTAGTTTAGAGTGCTATCGGAGTATACAGCATTTTTTTGAGCTTTTTTATGCTTAATGCTAGTTCTAGTGCTTTAATGCATAATGCTAGATGATCCAAACTCTTCCTGGCTTTTTGGGTAAAGAACTGACTGTTGAGACCCATCTATTTTTAAATATTTCACAAAAAAAGTATACATGTGCTCTTCAAAAAGCTGAAAAAAGCGTGGTCATGCTGAGAATGGAAAGAAAGAGATCCACTTGTGAATTCACCTCACCTTAAAAAGCTATAGAAAGCCAAGAGGACTCCCTCGAACATTTTATCTGTATAATCAGAGAAATAACCATGCCTTTATCTAGACACCATGTTGTGCAGTAGTGAAATAGTGAAGGGTAGTCTTTTATCATTGCCTGAAGGTCGTGCCTTTTTACGACCATAGAGAAGCAAGCGAGTAGAGGGGCTTTGGAGTAGGCTCTGCGACGGTGGGTTTTGACACCGTCGCTGGAATGAATCTCCACTAACATGGCTGTAATTTAGTGCATTTGTAATTTGCAGCACTCAGAAGAAAAGACTTGGAAGGTGCAGGCTGCAGAGATGCTAGCAGGCAGTGGCCTAATGGAGAGGCTAGTGTGGAAAGAGGAGGGAAAAATTGGCCAAGCAGAGTGATAAGCTTTTATTGTACTTTTTTTTTTTCCCCCAAACTTAATCTTGTGTAATTGGTGGCTGATTTCAAGAGGTTTTGTAGTGGCTTGGATTGATTTTAGCCTAGAATCATTTGGCTGAATGGCGGGCATGGTAAGCTGAATGGCTGACCCTGGGGACACATGGCTTGGAACTCCTGGAATTTAGAATGAGAGAGAGCATCAGCTGTGTTTTTTCATGACCAGAGATGAGTGTTGAATGCAGGATAAATTTGTTCACGATATGTGCCCAGCTTAGAAATCACAAGTCAGTTAATAATCGGCGCTAAGAGTGACTTTTTAATATCTCCGTTGCTGGTGCATTGCCACATAATACCATAATCCGTTTTTATAGAAACCCAACAGAAGGTGCTGCGTCTGTGTAAAACTGAAGGGACACTAAAGGCTCTACAAAGTCTTTGTAAATGAATGAAGAACCATTCCACGAATATCTAACTGACAATCTTCATCCAAAACTAGAGTTTCATTCAAATTGGCCATGGAATTAGCCATGGCTAATAAATGGGACACAAATTAATGACCTTGAGGGATAATGCACATGGCAATATTAAATTGGCCTAGTAACCATGCACCTAGTCCTGATAGTTTGGATTGCATTATCTACCAAGGGGTAAAACTGAAAGTAAGGATCAAGTGGAATTAAGGTGTTTATGCTTGGGATTGAACTGTTGTGAGGAGCAGTAAGATCAATTATCAACCATCTTTACTGTGAATATTTCTGTTTTGCTGTATCTGTGAGGTTAATTCTCAGGATTAAGAATGGTGAGTTGGAAAACAGGCTGATCATGTGAGCTTTGGTAATCCCCCTACCCCTCCCCGATTTTTGGATGTAGATGTAGAAGGAAAAGACTCATAGAATAGAGCACTTCCATATGAGAGAACCGCACCAGAAATGATAGCCGAATAAGTAAATCTTAAATCCTCCCTACACTGTGAAAACATTTCACTGATCGGGGTTCTGTAGACCCCGAAAATTATGATAAATTCTGCAAGTGTCAGAGATTTGGAGAGTCGAGGGTCACTATCTTTGAGGATCACTAGGAAGTCTCTAAAGTCTACAAATCTCTTATCGGCAGATTCAGTTCAGTGTTTTCCAGTGAGCTAATCCTGGTGCTCATGTTTCCAATTGCAGATTTTATATCGAGGGGAGTAGACAGGATGGATTATGGAGGGGGGGGGCGTTGGATTTGAGTTGTGATCACGTGTCTAACAGCATGACTTGAGTTGTCGGCCTCAACTAGCTTTTGCCGGCTTTCCTTCATTTATGTTCTGCAGATGGTTCACCAAATGTTGGGTAAAGTAATAGAAAACTATGCCAAGCTTGGAGTGCAATATAGCCTAGATAGGTTTATACTATAGATTAGATACAACACAGTGATTATTGTGAAATGAGTTATCCATTTCATGATATTACACAGGATAAAACAGCATGCTTTGTCATCACTGCAGTTCACACACCTCACTGAGACCACACAACATTCCCAAAACCTCATATTGTAGAGATATTTTGTGTTATGAGCAGAGTTCCTCTCCACAGATATTGATTCGGTTTCCTGCTCTCACAAGACTGACATTACAGTCACGACTAAGAAGCATAAACAAAGATTGTGGATTTACTTAATTGTGCTCCCTCAACCATGTCGCATCCTTCCACTTTGTTGTCCCAGGCGCTCATTTGCTCCTACCACCTCCATATCACAAATACATAAACAGCATTGTTATCTTGCAGTAAACTGAGTCAGTTTTCTCTCTCTGCTTATTTTTAGTTTTTTATGCCCTTAACTATACGCAAATCAATGGAGGAGAGATGGCAAACATTGAAAGTGGAAAGGCCCTCTGTAAACAGACAGTTATAAATTTAGAACATCATGCTGTTTTGTTTTATTAACAAAACTGATCATTATTATACAGTACAGTAAATGATAATAAGTTACAAATTGGCTCTGCTTGTCTGCTAATGAATTTTGAGTAATGGCTGGTGGGGGGTTGTAATGCTTGCTAATTTCATCACAGATCAGAGAAATACCTCACCTCAACTTCTCCACTTGCCACGGGGTAATACATCTCATCCTTAACTGAGGGTGTCCTCCGACTCACCGAGTCAATACAAATGACTTTAATACGCAAACCATTATTGTGTCCAATCATTGTCAAAAAGGCGGGATAAATCATTGACTTATGGCCCGTTAATGTCACAAATTGCTCCATGCATTTTGTTTTATTGACAGTTAGGGGCCTGAAAACAAGTAATGCTAATGACATAATCTGGCTGTGACCAGACTGTCCCTCCCACCCTCCTCATGCCTCCCACTTCTCCTGGCGTAGACAAACTGGCTCATCTGCACTGGATCATTTGCCGTCTCCTGATACGCTGTGGTTTATAGCCAATTATCTCTCGCGATCCATTATCGATTACAGTGTTATCTTTCTCACATGGCTTAATCTTTTGGTGCAGGAACATAGCAGCTCACGGGGGGGTGGGGGAGGTCTCGATGCAAACTGCTAAGCCACAGGAACACTCGCTAAAATGGATGGGTGTTCATTTGCTTGTAAATGGCTACTATTTAAATGTGATTCAAACTGTATTCAGTTTCAGGGAGAAGAGGATGGTTTATGATTTGCAGCTCGCTCAATTAAGACTTAAAAACACTCTGAATAATGGAGACAGTTTCCCAGAGCGACTGTTAAGTCTATGATATCTGTGTGAATGATTGAGTTCTTCTGAGATGAATACAAGAACTATAGTTGCTGCTGCTTTCTCTGAGTCAACATTCCTTACAGTAGACCAGATGGCTGATCACAATTTCGACTGAATATTGTGTAACTGTTTTCTTCTTTGTCTTTGTCCTATCTCTAGCTGGGTGAATAATTTCGGTCATGAGGGTCTGGGTCTTCTTTTGGACGCGCTGGAGAAGCTGCTGGACAAAAAACAGTGAGTGATCTCCCATGGTAACGCCACATCTCTCTGTGTTTTTATGCCCTGTTCTATTCATATGCTCTCTCAATATTTGTTTGAACCTCTTTTGTTTTCCAGGCAAGAGAATATTGATAAAAGAAACCAGCACAAACTGATCCAGTGCTTAAAGGCCTTCATGAACAACAAGGTTTGTATGAGTTTTTGAAAAGGACCTATCCATCAGTACCATTCAGTATAAAATTGATTAGATAATGAGGCAGTGGTAACTGATCAGTATCCTAATTTAATTAATTTGGATGCAATCCTAAAATAAATGAAATGGTTGCTCAGCGTATCATATCAAGAACCATTTCACAGAAATATTAGTAATATTTTTGAATTAATAATGAGCATGTAATAGTAATAAATAGTGATGACTATTAGTTAAAAGGTACAGACAAAGACATATAAGCCCATTCTTTGTGCTCTTATATTAAAAAACTATAATAGTAGTCCAGGTAGCCAGCATTTCAAACCTGGCTTGAATGTCTGACAAGTAGGATAATGGGACAGTAAAGCAAATCTAATTTTACCATTCCAAGCCTATTGTCTTCCATCTTTTAATTATCTTTTTTTGGGAGGCTCAGGCTCATTTCTCAAAAGTGGCACACACTTCAAGGATAGATGAACTATTGATATTGCTACCCTTTAACTCAATCCCCACACGTGGTCATCTCTACCCATTGCTTGCGTTGTGGGGAGATTTAAAGGTAGAGGAGACTATAAGTATTTGTCCCTGTAGTCCTGTCCTGAATTGAATTAATTCATCATCGTCTCCATTTTTTCCCATGGCCTCGTTGTCCCTCCTTAAAAGAGAATTAAGGCTAACTATAACTTACATTAGAGCTTTTTTGTATAATTCATTTTTTAACTTGAAGTGAAAGTTCTCCATGAATGCAAATGCTCTCATTAATTTATACCCAATGGACTATTTTTTTTTTCTTTCTCTTTCTTACCTCCTCCGTTCCATGTCTCACAGTATGGACTGCAAAGGATTCTGGGAGACGAGCGGAGCCTGTTGTTGCTGGCGCGGGCGATTGACCCTAAACAGACCAACATGATGACAGAGATTGTCAAAATTCTCTCTGCTGTCTGTATTATAGGAGAGGAAAACATGTGAGTTTAATCTACGATACCTGATCACTCATCACACTCATTCTCACAAACCTTGTCCTTGCCAACACACTCCTCTTCTGTCTTGCTTTTGATTAAACATGCATATTTCTAGACAGCCTATCACTTTCCCGCCCACACAACATTTAATTGCTCTCGACAGAATCTTCATTAATATAAGGATTTAGTCACAGTTATGTGCCTTTGGTATCTTACAGGGAACTAGTTCTCACTAAAAGTCGGTTGCTTTGACAAATCACTATACGGGACTCACTTTCATACCTTTGCTTTAGCAATAACAGCTTAGCACAGCAGATTCCAAATCTTAACTAATGAATAAAAATGTCAGCGAATGGCCTTGGCATGGCTTTGAATGAGAGGAGTGGAGAGGCATTACTGTTGAAAATGAGATCCATCTTTGCGATGGTTCCATCCTCTCTTGATGTTTCCCCATAGAGGTGCTTTTCATCGAACAGAAAACATAGAAGCCTCAGCAGGAAACAAAGGAAAGGAGCGCTTCTTCCTGCAAAGAATTGGAATATCACTACTGTGCTGAGAGCTTCTCCCACTGGGTGGCATGTTCTCATACAGAGATTGCACAGCACACATACTGTATGTGTTTACTCACTGAATGCCCCTGCACTGCATTCGAGCTTGACCTCGGATGGCATAGAAATGCGTGGGGTCACCTGTTCAGATGATGCAGTTCAGTTTATTTAATGTGTGGAACTGCTCACTGTACATTTGCCATGGACATACAGCCCGGCTGACACGTTATAAATTGAATCCAGGGAGTACTTTTTTTATTGTGTTTCCCACAGGGCTGGACTAGAATAACAATGGCACTTCAAAGTCAGTCTGTATGCAGCGGTAGAAATAAACAAACCTGCAAATTGTGCTGGAGAAGCGGAGTTCAGCAGTGTGTCTCACATCTCTGACCATCCAAATAGGCCTGTTTGTTTGTGGTTCTGACCCTTGCTGTGCCTGTGCATGGTTTCCTAACCCGAAATGATTTTCTAGGAACTGAATATCTTCTATCACAATAACCGCTCTCCTTCTTAAACACACACACAGGGAAGGCACACGCATGCACGCACACCCCGTTTAGGCAGATACAGCGCGCACAAATGCCTCTCTCTTCCTCCTAAACTACCCAAGAACAGATTGAAGTTAACATGCTGATCTTCCCTGTGATCATAGCCATGCATTAAAATGTACACGCGCCGCACAAACGACAGCCAAAGGAGCTGAGGCTTCACTTTTCCCGCTCAGAAACCTCCCTGCCAGCCACTGTTGTGACGCTGGCTCATATTCAACACCCACTTCAACTGACAACATCAAACGGGAACACGACAAGTTAAGCAGATCTGTGTAGCCCTGTTTTGAGGCACCGTCTGAACTGGCTTTAAAGCTGCTCAGTATGCAGCCCCCCACGCTCGTCTGTGACTCTCTAACCCCTATCAGAGAGCATGGCCGTTTCATTTATCTCTGTGTCAGGCTTACTCTTCACACACACACGCTGCTGCTGGTCAGACACATGATCTTCCTTTCTTGCAGAGGTATTACTCGCAGGTCATCCAGAAGTTCTTATTTTTCAGGTTGATGGTAAGCTAATAAAAGTAGTGAGGCTTCAGAGATGTGTTATTAAATGTGTTTGCAGGCTAAAGTAGTCTTAACTTCAAGGGCTGTCACACGGAGGGGCACAGGCACACACATAAATGGGTTGATCCCTGCCCCAAACATTTGATACACTCTTTTTTCCGGAGCAGAGGAGGTCATACAAGAGTATCACAGAGAGGGCAGAAGAATTAAATGATCTTGGGACATCTTATTGGGTTTTTTCAGTAGATAAAGGCAAGATAGATAATATGCCTTTACAATAAGAGGGATAGAGCTTCCTGCAAATGGCATGACTATGCATGCTTATTACAAATCATAATTCATATATAACTACATAATGATTACTATTTAAGTGCTACTTTGACCTCATTGTTACTTTCACTGCAGCTCACTGTGTGTGTGTGTGTGTGTGTGTGTGTCCTTGGTTCACATTTTGGAGTATCATATTGTCAAAAGTACTATTCAACAGGGCTGCCTTGATCGCTCTCAATTGCTTGCCTTCTTAATAGATGTATTTACACATGAGTCTTTCGGTCTGTGCAATAATTTGTAACCTTACTGGCTCAGATTCTACTACAATTACTTTGACAACTGATCACACCAGCACAAAAAAAAAAGCATTTTCTTGTCTAGCGTCATCTTAGCAACAAGCACGAAGGAGTCAAAATTGAATACTGCACTAATAATAGGCAAGATTTCATACAAAGAAATGGATATTAGTAGGATTGGTCAGAGTGACCAGTAAATGCCTGGACCAAGGCAGACGGGGGAGATAAGATACATGGTGTTTGAGTTGAAAATTGTGAGTAAATGTCCTGTCAGTGAGGCGATAAAAGCATTTGTTGACTTTTGTGTTTGCCTGCCCCCTGTTTTCTGTTGTCTTCAAGTCTGGATAAGATTCTGGCTGCCATGACAATTGCTGCAGAGAGGAACAACAAAGAGAGATTCGCTCCGATTGTGGAGGGACTGGAGAACCACGAGGCCCAGCAGCTCCAGGTTTGGAGTCTCTCACTTACTTAGTCACACACACACAAGCATGCACGGTCTTGCATTAAGAAACTTCATGTCAAGCAATTAACATCACTGTATAGTCTTCATCATGTGTGTTGCAGGTTCCTGTTTTAGATTGTTTCTTTTCAAAGGATAAAAATAAACAGTGGTTTGGTGGTTAATCTAATGAAACGGCAATGTAGCAATCCTGCTGTTACTGTCAATGCTAAAAGCTACATATGGCAGGCCTCAACTACAAATACAATCTAATAAGCCTCAGATGTGATTTATTATTATCTTGCATACTGTTCAAGATAAATTGAATAATCATACACACTGATTGATTCCACCACAAATGTTTGATCTTGAAAGAAGTGTTATTTTATCCACAGAAGCTCATGAAGCCATAGAAGAGTTAAATAACAGTAGGAGTTTGACTGTGTGCAGTGAACAGAAATCTGGCACAGTTTAGTGTTATTCACACAAATGGCCTTTCATCTTGAAAAGCCATGTTTTGCTAATTTTTTTGGCATCGCTACTTTGTCGGGTAATTGCAGTAGAGGGAGACAAAAAAGGCGGGGCAGGGAAAGAGGGGATGACATGCAGTAAAGTTTTGTGGACCGGAATTGAACCCGGGCCATACACGCTCTACTGGTTGAGTCACTGGTCCCCTCTGAAGCCCGTGTTTGATGCTGGGGACAGATTGAAATTGATTGTAATTGTGTCACTCTGGGGCCCGTTGTACCGCAGCCCCTGTTGTCTTCCTACATGCATGCACTTGTCAACGCTCTTGATTTCCAGCATGTGTTGGGAGCTGATGGCAGGGCTGTTTGAATGCACCAGCAGCTCTGAAACGTTAATCAACAGCACTTCCTTCACTGAGCAACTGTGAACTGCCCTATTGTCTTGAAAAAAAACAAAAGCAAAAAAAAAATAGCAGAGAAATTTTGGTTTTCTCTAAGCTTTTCCTGCCCTTTCCCCCTCTCTGTCTCTCTGTCTCTCTCTCTCTCTCTCTATCTATTTGTTGCTCACGCTAACTTGTTGTTTTTCCCCCACATCCTACAAATACTTCCCCTTGGATTTTTGTTTTCTCGCTTTTGTCAGGTTGGGTCTCAGAGGACCCTGTACGAAAGGGCAACTATAAAGCACTGCACCTGTCTTTATTTTTCCTAGTGTCCTTTACTAGTGGGGGAGTAGGAAAAAAAATAGCAATCAAAATCCTGCTCACCCTATGCTTTCGTGAAACAAAAATTGCTTTTCTTATTTCAGGGTTTGTGAAGTCATATAGGAAACTGATGAAGGGAGAGGGAAGAGGAAGTAGGAATCATTTTGGTTGGGAGGTGGTTGTTTTTCCTTAAAAAAAATTACTGTTAATGAAATGAAGCTCTGCTAATTGTGAAGTAAATTAAAATACTTTGCTGATGCAGAGGGTTTAAGGAAATTAATAGACTTTTTTTTTTCTCAAAACCTGTGATGAGCTGTAGAACCCGACTTCGCTAATGTGATTAAAATGTGTTTTGCCGTGGTTCAGGCTTTGCTCCACTGCAGAGCAAGAGAGAAAAGCCGACATTTTAACTTTATAACCATCCCACCAGTGCCACTTTTAATTACACTGTTTGGAACCCCCCTATGGCACCATCGCCGCTCTCTAAACCTCTCTAAATAGAGTTAATGCCACAGCACCCCCACCACCCAGCCAAATCCCACTCCACAATACATGTCTGAGGTGTGTTTGATGTGAGTATCAATCTGCATGCAGGAGAAGAGAAAGAATTTTTCATGAGCTCCATGGGTTTCCTCACTCGCAGAAATCCTGTGAAGATTTGGTGAAGTTTCTTTTATGTTTCTGGCCTCTGGTGGGTAAAATGTCAGGCTTCAGTGCACAGATCTTGCTTAAAGGCCCTCAAGCCTTGCTGGAACACGGAAAAGTCTGCCATGTATCTGGTGCCTGGCACTAGTGGCGAACTCTCAATGGCAGTGCATCCTTCACTGAAACAAGACTTGTGCTTTCCAGAGGGAACATACCTGACATATATCTGTATGGAACATGCTTGCTTTTTTTTTGTTTTTTTTTTTTTCACCATCACCTGGCCAACAATCACCTGTTTGATGTCCGGCTGCTACAACTTCAGGATAAAACACGGAAAAAACAGACCGATGCTGTTTGCTCCAGATGGCTGTGGTTCTGCATTGGCCGGGCAAAAAAAACGGGCCCACTAAACAGATGTGCTTTAGCGTATGTGATTGTATCTGTAATGAATTAAAAGAACATGGAGTGTAATTACCAAAAAGATTTTGCCGAAGGTGAGAAAAGGAAAGAGGAGAGATAATTTCTTATGCTAAATGATAACCATGAGAGGGCGGGAGAGGCCTCCATGCAGATCTAAGCGTGTCTCTGTTTGTGATTTGATGATACATTAAAGAAATACCAATTAATGGAGTTTAATTAAAAAAAAAATAAAAAAATAAAAAAATAAAAAAATAAATAAATAAATAAATATATATAAATCA
>OMLF01013206.1:18925-30103 GCA_900302615.1 Holocentrus rufus | reverse complement strand
CAAAACCCCCCCCCCCCCCCCTCCTCGCACACACATACACACACTCCACCTTCTTTTTTGCTTCTGCTTTATCTCTAATCTTCATCTGAATCAATTCCTTTCTCTCTTTTTCTATCTGCAAACTAATCTCTGTCTGTGGCTATCTTCATTTTCCCTCTTTTTTCGTGATCTCTCTGTCCTCTTCACCTCTCCTCTTCCAATTTTCTCATTGCAATCTTCTGAGCTTGACTGCAGTCTCACGTGACCCCAAACAATTTTCTGTTCAATCCTGAAGCAATCAGTTTAGCGTATAGTTTGATGTGTGACCAAACCAGACTAAACCCATAAAGTATGAATCATTTTCTTATGATTATTAATGTAAATTGAATTGGAACGGAGCAATACCCCAAGCAATAACAGGTAAGGTCAACTTACCTGTTAAGTCATGAAACAGAGAAACCAAAATCATCCATGTGTCCTAAGTGCTCCATGCTAACACTTAAGCACAGACTATCTTAAGTGATAGCGAGCTACAACATCATCTGAAGTGTAAGAAAACGAGATACTCCTATCAGTTCTAGAGCTAAACGGTAAGTAATCTCAAATAATACACAGTCAAGGTGTGGCAGTTGTTTTAAACGACCAGGGACTATTTTTCCTCTTCACAAAGGGAGCGAATGTGATGGGTGATGGGAGGTTGTGTACTGCTAAAAATAACTGTGTAGCGGATGAATACATGGTTGCTGCGCTGAAGTAGTTCCAAAAATAAACCCACACTACATCAGCTGCACTGAATTAATGATGATAAAAAACACTAACTTTGATAAAAATGTATCTTTTTGACCAGCTATCACTGAACGAAGTGGTTAAATGTTAGCATGGAGCGCATAGTCAATGATCTACTGGGGATACATGGATCATTTTGGGGTGTAAATGTTCTCATCATCAACAGGACAATCGAACAAAAACATGATCTGTTACTTGATTCTGTTTGGCTCTACTGGGCATGTTTTAGTTTGTGTTTTGGGTATAAATGCCAGGCCGTGGGTTTGCCCTCTCTCCCTGATTCCCCTCTCTTTTCTCTTTCATCTCCTTTCTCTCCCCTCCTCTCTCTTTTCCTTACACTCTCCATCCCCCCATCTCTTTGAGTTGATTCTGTGTGCCTGGGATGCCATTGTGTTCAGCCATCAAACACATTGCATACAGCCATTCATGCAGAATGCACAGAGGGGCAAACACACACACACACCCAAACACACACACATGCACATGCACAAACAAACACACAGCGGATGTTGGTAAAAGATCCTGTTTGTTTGCCGAACGCTGCATGCAACTTACCCAAGTTCCTTTTTCAATAGTAACCTGAAAGTATATTGAACAGATTCGTAGTTTAATCCATATGGCAAAAATGCTTTTCACATATAATGCACAATATGTTTACAGACGTATTTCAAAATATACCAAACTTTGCTAAGACACATCCATACATGTAATGTACTGTATATGGCATTCATTTGAAATTTGGTCCCCTAAAAATGTCTTTGTGTCATGTGTGGGGAGCAGAACTTTAGCTGTAGCATTCTAATCTTATCCTTGTGAGTGCAGATTTAAATTACTGTTAGATCCAGGGGCTTGGAATAAGCAGACAACACAATAAATAATCTTCAAATCCAAAACCACAAGGCTCTGCTGCATCAACAATAAAACATGTATGCCCTTTTTGAATATCAGGAATGGGGCTCTAGAAAAATAACACTGTATTGTTATCTCAAGCTCCCAATATATTTTTTATATGAGGTATTCCCCAACACATAAATTGAGCATGATAAACCACATGTAACAGCCTGAAACTGCTATAGCCAAAAGTTATCTGTTGGAAAGAAAGGGGAAAGGCACACAACGACCACCGGGCATGTATTTTGCATAGTGCAGCGGACAAACGCTCGAGGACGAGGTTAATTAGACACAAGAAAATTGCATCTCATTAACGTCATCCTCAGGCCTGCAGGGATCCGTGAAGATCATTGTATTTTATATGGCCATTAATGTGAAAATCTTGTCGCCTCAGTTTCGGTGGTTTTCATGTTTACAGTTTATGAATTACAGGCTCTTCTGTGGCTGGTGGAAATGTAATGGTGCAAAGCTGCATCCATTGTAGGGTTTCATTAGTGGGGAAATCTCAAAACTAGCATAGATTAGTCATCTAGCAGCAGTTTTACTCAAACAAGTTTTGAGTGATGGAGAGCTGTGTAGACAGGTTGGTCAGTTGGATAGTTTTATTATGCCAGTTCTTATTGATACTGACATACTAGGGAAGGTACAAGGAACAGAAATGTCTCATATACACCCTTTTTCAGTTTTGTCAGTCCCCTCTGTAGTCGTGTCTGTAGTAGATTTGTGAATTATAGATCCGCTATTCTCCGCTTAATATTTCAGCGGTTGGACTGACACACTGAAATCTCAGAGGAAGTTCTCTTGTCTCCAGGGAGAAGGAGTCAGAATATGTGTCAGAAACCGGTCAGCAGAACAACCAAGAACAGACTTTGACGAAAATGCATGATTAACTCCCTTGTGCTTTGACAGTCGGAGGCAGTTTTGTAGTTTTCAGGCACCAACGATGAGTGGTTATCTGTGTATTTTTATCTCTGCGACAGAGGCTGTGAAACAGATTCACACCCACAGCCCACATATTTGACTTTGCCTACTGAGCCACCACAATGTCACAAGCAACAATAATTGTTTTTTCCTCGCAGCCCTAACTCCTACCTCGTGTATTGGAGGCCATTTTGCATTCCTTTTGAAGTCTGTCTCTACCAGAACAACACCTGCTGCAAGGCTAAATCTTTCTGGGTTTGTATATCTCTCAGAGCCATGATTACTTTTCCCGCCTGAAAAGGAAAGAGCACTGATGATCAGTAGAATACCATGCACAATCCAGTAAATTGCATGTGTTGAATGAAATATAGGGTTTTCAAGCCTATGATGGCTGAAAAAAAATGGGTGATTTCCAGTTGGGCACTATATATGTCATGGAGCAATGTATTCTTTGTGATATTCCCATCAGTTCCCACGTGCTTACATCATGGCCTACCATTTCTCCATGTAATATTTATGCGAAATGTTCCTTTAATTTCCAGAACTATGGCTGCCAACGCGGGGTCCATGCGTATCCTCATCAAGGGAGGAAAGGTGGTCAATGATGACTACACCCAGGAGGCTGATGTCTACATTGAGAATGGTATCATTCAGCAGGTAGTTCATGCAAAGCACTAACACACACACACATGCACACACACAACATAATATACATTCCCAGCTGTTGGGATGACTCATCACATAACAGTACGAGGAGAATTAATTACCAACTGTGGCTCTACATGATACACTACACTGTAAATGACAGTGATTCACAAGAAGCTTGCTGGTATCTTGGAATTCTCTGGTGAATCTAAGATGGCTACTCAAGGATTTTGATCATGTTGTCATGGAAATGAGTATTGTTTCATGTGAAGAGGATGCACAAAATGCAAAAGCCTGAGAAGTTCAGCTCCACTGGCACAGAAATTTTCATCTCCAAATTTTCATCGCCATGACAACACGTCAGCGTTCCCGTACACTTTGTTAGTTCTTATTTCCATGACAATGACAGCAGCAGAGAATGGTGCCGGCCAGTTGATCTTTTCATAAAACTGACCTGACGGGTCAAGGTTGAATCAGAGATGGGTTCAACTGTCTTTGAATGTTTTTAACAAATCAATTTAAGGGAAAACTTTGGCACAATCTAAACTATGAACAAATGAATGAAAATACATATTTAGTCATTACAAAACTAGAACAGACAGGGCTGTGCTTGCCGGACCCTGACGCTAGCAATAATGAATTATCACCAGTAGGAGAATCCGCGATTTTATTTCTGAACAAAGTCAGTCAGCAGGTTTACATGGATTTTAAAAGTTTGATTTTAGCTGGACAAAAATAAGAAATTGACTTTTTAAATATCATGTAAACATTTTAGTCCCACTGGAATCGTCCAAAGTTTATTTTTCCAGAGTCGGACTAACACACATTAGATAATGTATTTGGGGGGTCGATTTACCACAGCATCTAAAAGCTTCAATCGGACAACAATCAGCCTCAGCGTTCTCTGAGTGTTCCGAAAGTTACAGGTTCCATAGGTGTGATAACCAGAAGTTGAACACCACGCAAAGCCGTTGCGGTTTCATGGGGAATGCTAAAGCTAAAAATAATGACGATTTTTGGACAGATGAGGAGATGGACTTCATGTTATTGCAGCTGAAGGAGATGCTGTACCAGAAAAAAAGTTCTTTAGGCTTGTACCATAACAGACCTCTTTTTGGTGTAAAGAACATTTTCATGAAGGTTTTCTGTGGCTCCATGCTCAAACACTGCAATCGAGACGATTATGAAACTATGAAGAACCATTTAATGGATATGTTTGGTATTTTTCAAACCAGGTGGTGTTACAGTAAAAAGTTGATACCCATCATTTGTAACAGCACAGCCTCAGTGCACAGCTTTAGCGAGGAGAAGTTTGCCACTCTGCTGCAGCCTTTTGCTACCCTTCAACACAATCCAAAAGGACAATTGTTTTTGGCCTCAGAAAACCATTATAATTGTCCTTTTTGAAAAGGACATTTATAATGGCCCATTGTTTTTGTCTGCTCCATTGTTTACATCCACCCTGTTGTGTTTCAAAGACGGCTAATGCTGTGTTCTCTTGATCCCGGACCTCAGAATTTACATCTTGTAAATGTCTGTCCTGTGATTACATGCCTTTCACAATGTCAGTGTAAACTCTGTTAACATTTAAATGGACTGGAATGGAAGTGAATGGACCCAAACAGGAATATCCATTATACTCATGATGTATTTCCGATACATGTTCTGTGGAATAAAATCAAGGGTATTGATAAAGTTGAATGACTTGTGTGTTCCCTGGCAGGTGGGAAAGGAGCTGATGATACCGGGTGGAGCTAAGGTGATTGACGCCTCGGGGAAGCTGGTGTTGCCGGGCGGAATAGACACCAGCGTGCATCTGCAACAGACTTTTATGAACGCCGCCATCCAGGATGACTTCTACAGCGGCACCAAGGTGCACACACACACACACACACACACACACACTCACACACTCACACACTGGGCTGTGTTGTGACTGGGCCCGTCGGCATGCCTGTGTTAATGCTGCTGCATATTTGGAATCCGGAGACAGCTGTCAGACACAGAAACACAATCTCTCTCTGACTGTATGTCGGTCTCTCTCTCTCTCTCTCTCTCTCTCTCTCTCTCTCTCTCTCTCTCTCTCTCTCTCTCTCTTTCTCTCTTCTTCTTGATCCACCCCTGCTTCCAGCCTCATAATTCAAACACACCAATAACCACCATATAATCACTCTCACACCGATTCTATGTGAAGCAAAACCAGGCAGCTGTTACATGTGTCTGATTGATAGCAAAGGGCTCCCTCTATATATATATCTATACACACACACACAGCTGTTGAGTGTTCATTTGTACTGGGTTTATTAATTCATTTCCTGTGGATGCTCACCAGTGATCCCCTGAGACTCACAGGAGAAAGGATGGTACGATAATTAGGAGATCTAGTTGTTGCTTACAGCGGTACACGTGTTTTGGGAAGTTGTAGGAAGCAGCTGTGTCCATTGCCTGGCTTATTCTTGTCACCGGGGACTTTAGTCATGGGCGTCAGCTGGACATGGCAAGGTGTGGCCATACTTAAGCGCAAGTGAGTCCCAATATAGCATCACAATGGAAAGCATTAATCAAGCAAAAATCGACAGGAATGTATTCAGGTGCCTTATCTAAAAATAACATTTAAAAAACGCTGCCAACTCTCCCTCTAAGCTGATAGCCTGGTGACTTTTGCCAAGTAATTTATCACAAAATAATATCTTGTTACTCAGCTTGGTCCCCAGTAATTGAGTCAATATACTGAGAGGGAAAAAAAAACAATATTATGACCACAAAGGTGTTTTCATGGTATTAAAACGTCCAACAGCTGTGTGGGTTTGAAAGTGAAAACCCTAAAATAAAATACTTTAATGCTTTGGGCAATATCCCCTTTTTCCGAGACAAGATGTTGGATACCATTTTCACCTCTGTACGTCCACTGGTTCAGTTCCTATGGGTAGCATTTTGTGTTAGCTTAGCATAAAGACTTGAAGTTTACAGGAGTCATTAGCCTAGCTCTGTCAAAGTGAAGTGGGTCGGAAAAAGGGTATTTTACCCAAAACGGAGTATTCCTTTAAATTGGAGAGTGCGGAAACACTGAATCTGCCTTTTAACTTTCCCGTGTGCCTGGACTCAGATTTATGTCAGAAAAACACATTTGTGGTCATAATATTTCCTTGGTCCCTGTTTTTTTTTGGCCTCAAGAACACATGTGGTTGTTTAGGGAATGCCCGATACCCCATTAGTGTCTTTCGTCTTTGGAATACTGTCAGTGGGTTTGGAAGTTTTTGGTGGCCAATGATGTCAGATGCAGGGACTTTGCCATACTGTAGCTTAGTGATAAGACAAGCCTGGCTTTAGTCTAATGGAATGCCAACCAAAGTGGGAGTGAGAAGAGTTGGCGTGGGGGTTTGAGTCCTCCATATGCCAGTTTTCGCCCACTGTCCCCCTCCCCCAACCACTGACCTCGCTACCATGGTAACGAACCCCTTTGCATGCATTCGTTTTCTCATTGTGGAAATCAAGAAGCCCGCTGGTGCGTGTTTGTGTGTGTGTGTATATCTCTGGCTGTGTGCACGTGTGACCATGGCGGTTTTGTGTGGTCTCTATGGTGACTGCGTTACCGTGGCGATGGCTCGTGTGCAAGTGCGAGGAACCCCCGAGCCCATTTCCCTCCGCATCCTCTTCCCTCCCTCCATCATTGTGAACACTCTGTTCCCACTCCTGTCTCCCTCTGCTCCTGCTTCCTCTGCATTGAATGACTCCCCACTGTTTTGTCGGCCCCCCTTCCTTTCCCTCCAAGACACAAGAGGAGAGAGACAAACACTATGACAACTGATTTCACTGATTAGCAAACCTTTACAAGAACAGTTCTCCCAAAAACACACACAAAAAAAAATATTTTTCCCACGTAGCCCTAGTGCAGTCTGTCCAGTCAGATAGTTAGTGTGTGATTTGGCGAGGTTTCCAGTCTGCTGCAATCTTCCCTGTCTCCCCTCGCCAATACAGTGGGGTTGGATGGGTATTCTTTTATGGAGCTCAAATCATCAAAAATGTCCATGTGAAAAACTAGCAACAACTATTTCAAAAACAATGCCACAGATTCCCGATGTCACATACTCCAACATTTTGGTCAAAATACTCTTTTTCTGACTTACCCAGACTGAGAAAAGATGTTCCATACCATTTTCACATCTGTACATCCACTGCATTGGTTCCTATGGGTAGCATTTCATGTTAGCTTTGCATAAAGATTTGTCCTGTAGACTTGAAGTCTACAGGAGTCCTTAGCTTAGCTCCATCAAAGTGAAAAAATAAACCTTACAGCAACTCTGGAGCTGTCTGATTTACATAACGCATCGTGTATTCGAAATAACAGCTTGGATTTTTTTTTTTTTAATGAGAGATGGTAGGAACTAAAACCAGCGAACACATGTATCCTTCCATTATTATAGTTCAAACCATCTAAATTGTGTAAATAAGACAGATTTTGAGTTGCTGTATGGTTTATTTTTTCACTTTGACAGAGGTAGGCTAATGACTCCTGTAGACTTCAAGTCTTTATGCTAAGCTAACACAAAATCCTACCCACAGGAACCAAACCAGTGATGTATAGAGGTGAAAATGGTATCAAACATCTTGTCTCAGTCTGGGTAAGTTGAACAGAGGATATTTTACCTAAAATGTTGAAGTATTCCTTTTAATGGGAAAATAATTTTTTTTTGTATTTTGGATGAACTGTTCCTTTACCAAGAGAGGACATGTGTATTCACATGGCACAGGGTTTACACCACAGGACACTAGAACTCAATTGAAACCACCATAACACTACCATTACTTTAGTAATACTAATTATAACAACAATAAAATTTCAAATACTTGATTACAGTGTTGCATTAGAATCAATTTGTAGACAGCCAGTTTAGTGCCAATCAGTTCTGCTATAACTGTGCAATCAGTGAAACTGCATCATGTCCATCTTATCAGAACAATGACTGGATAGCTCAGTTGTAATGTGATGTATGAGTGGGGCTGAAAGAGGCTGATCAGAGAGAGTTGACTCTGTAAGCTGCTGGACTCTGATAGCCTCAGTCTGGAGCCAACATGCAACCTCAGATCATTCGTCTCAGAGTGTAGTATCTCTCTTTCCTCTCTCTCTCTCTCTCTCTGTCACTCTCTCTCTCTTTGTATATGCCCCCTCTCTGATCTATGCAGTAAATGTAGCTGCACCAGCACTGAAACACCCACAACTTACATATGCACTTGCTCACTTTCCACCGTCTCTTCCCCTCCTCTCTCTTTGCTCTTGCTCTAGGGATTATCCTCACAGTAAGCGTTGGGGGTCTTCAATGGAGCGGGGGTTTCGTTTTAAAACTTATTAAGGGGTTTTTATGTCACCGTGCAGATGTGCTGTGAAGTCAATGATCAGTAATATCGGATCCAAAGGGAGGAGCATGTCTGGTTTACTATGGCGTGACAAAAGAGGAATTAGATTATACAGAACATATATAGACACCAAGGTTTTTGATCATTGGTCCACTGAAATTAAACAATAACTCTGCATTTCTGTCAACTTGATGATGTACTTAAAATACTGTGATAGCTGTCATCATTCAGCGTCAGGCTAAAACAAGAAATGAAGGATAGCAGCAATGACAAGGACAGTGGAGAGACAGTGAGGTTGCAAAATTGAATAGACATGTGGGGACATGTGTCTATCCAAGCCTCTTTCGTCCTCTTCAACAGCTGATAAACTTTCTTCCAACCTCCACAGCCAATGGTCACTGTGGAGTTTTATAGAAATGAACACGTGCACTGCTGTTTCATTTGAGTCATCAATGCTTTCTGTTGTTGTTCGGCATCCATGTTTGATGTAAATGTGTGAGGTATTTCATGTCAGATGGGTACATACAAACATGAATGTGAACAGTCAAGACAAAAAGATCAGATCAGACAAAAATATCAGAATAGAGTGTTAAAGGAATATTCCCAACGTTTTGGGCAAAAGACCCTTTTTCCAACTTACCCAGACTGAGACAAGATGTTCAATACCATTTTCACCTCTGTATGTCCACTGTTTCGGTTCCTATGGGTAGCATTCCATGTTAGCTTAGCATAAAGACTTGAAGTCTACAGGAGTCATTAGCCTAGCTCCGTCAAAATGAAAAAATAAACCATACAGAAACTATGAAGCTGTCCTATTTACACAATGTATCAAGTATTTGAAATACTGTACATGCCTTAAATTTTTCTCCAAATAAACAAGGGTTGTTTTAGGAGAAGTTGTGAGAAGAACTATAGATGGTAGGAAAAAATAAACACTTAAAACGATGTTTTTAAAAAAAAAAAATCCAGGGCGTGTATTTGATTACTGTGTAACATATGATACATTGTGTAAATAAGACAGCTTTAGCGTTGCTGTAAGGTTTATTTTTTTCACTTGGACGGAGCCAGGCTAGTGACCCCTGTAGACTTCAAGTCTTTATGCTAAACTAGCACGAAATGCTACCCATCAGAACTGAATCAGTGTATGTACAGAGTTGAAAATGGTATCTAACATTTTGTCTTACTCTGGGTAAGTCGGAAAAGGGTATATTGCCCAAAACATTGGAGTATTCCTTTAAGGCTTGTAATGTGAATGTAGCCTTTATCCAAAACAACAAATAGGCAAAAAAGTGATATCTGAAAGCTAGAAATCTGTTCCTCGCCAAGTAATCGTTGAATAATTGGCTTTGATCAGCATTTATTATAGTCATTTTGTACTATGGGCCAGTAAAATTGTACTTTCTCCTTTAAAGAAAGCGTGGAAATTTTCCAAAAAGGCACGATAGACATGCATTTTTCAGACATTTCCTATGTGGTAAATCTCCTGTCAGCATGTTGCAGAACTGGCTGGTGTGGTTTCTGTGCTGGATAGGATGACAGATTCATTCTGCTCACCACCAGTGCAGATAGCTTCACCAGAAAAATCACCGACTGGTTTCACATTATGTAACCGTCTGGCAGTGACAATGTCAACTTTCTTAGATCGCCTTCAAAGCTGATCTATGGTTTAAAGCGGTCTAAAATTAGATGTTTATTTGTGTGACTTTGCCGTGGACTGCTAACAGCACAGAGTAGACAGCAGCAGATGACACAGGCTGGGATGAAAGGCATCTCAACCGGCAGACAGCTTCTTTATTCCAGCTTGGTAGAGGAAAGCACAGTTTGCTGCTGGCCTCAGAAGCCCTCACACTGAGGAACATGCGGCATACACACACACACACACACACATACACCGGGCAGAGAGAAAGCAGTAGCCATCTTTCTTCCTCTCACTGTCTTCCTTTTTTGCCACTCACACCACCACTCTTTTTAGCAGAGGTCTGGCAGTAAATTTTAATTAAAGCCGTGTGGGAAATGAGTCTAAATCCCACACTCTGTAAATCCTCAGCTGTGTCCCTTTCCTCAGATCTCTGCCTCACACACACACACACCCACACACACACACACACAGCCAGACAGTGATCAATGATACCCTGCTCTTCATACATACACATACAGACTCACTTAAAAGCCCAGATGCTGATGCTGTGGGGATTCGGTCTGGTTTCTATGGTAATAGGAAATCTGAGAGCTGGCTGGCTGACGGAGCTGTCACTCAGAAACCCACAGGCTCTGCCCCAGTGTGAGGCAGGTATGGTGGAGCGAGTCCACACACACAGAGCGCAGGGTCGGGCTCGATTCGCCTTCACTCCGTTCGGGATGTAAAAGCTTCTCAAAGAAACGATGGAGAGTGAATGCTCTATTGTGAGCGAATTGCGGGTCTTCACTTTGACTGTAATTGAAAATGGATTGAGCCGACCAAGAGAAGCCTCGGCTGTGGGTGAATGTGTCAGATGCGGGACGAGGCAATTTAATTCCAAATCTCTCCATTCATCTCCCCTTCCTCACATTCAATAATGTTTATTGGCTTCTCTGCGTATTTTTGCTCTCCCCCCCCCTCCC
>OMLF01013206.1:0-18882 GCA_900302615.1 Holocentrus rufus | reverse complement strand
TGAGAGTGTGTGTCTGGCTGTGTGATTTTGGATGGAGCAAGGAGGAGGAGGAGGAGGAAGAGGAGGATGAGGAAGAGGTGGAGGGGGAGTGCGATAGGCATGGCTGAGCAGTATCTGCGTTGTCATGGCTACACGATAGTGCCATTTACCGTTTGGCCAACTGAGCCGAGCCACCACAACCACTCCCTCCACCTCATCCATTTTCCTCCCTTTTCCTCCTTTTCCTCTTCCTCACATCAGTCTTGTCCTGTCACCTAACTTCCTCCTCCTTTTCTTTCTCTTTTACACCATGAATATTCAGGTTACAAATATTGATTAGTCTATGTAAAATCAACTGTTACCTTTACAGTGAGTTGGAAGTAGAGTAGAGTTGTTTTTATTGATCCCCTGAAGGAGAAATTCAAGGTCCATGTCAGCCAGTATCTGCCATTGTATATGAAGCCACATCCATCTGATGTACTTCAGTACTTTTTCCAGCTGTGAACTGTGTTTTGGAAACAAATAAGAATTTAAAGGAATACAAGATGTTCGATATCATTTTCACCTCTGTATGTCCACTGGTTTGGTTCCTATGAGTAGCATTTCCTGTTAGCTTAGCATAAAGACTTGAAGTCTACAGGACTCATTAGCCTAGCTCTGTCAAAATAAAAAAATAAAAGACGGAAGGATACATGTGTTCAGTGGTCACAGCCCCTACCATCTAACGCCTCCTAAAATGATTCTCGCCTTTTTTTTTTTTAATTCCAAGACGTGTATTTCAAATACTGTAATGTACTGTAATGTTTGTTTTTTCACTTTGATGGAGCAAAGCTCATGACTGTAGACTTTAAATCTTTATGCTAAGCTAACACGAAATGCTGCCCGTAGGAACAGAACCAGTGGACATACAAAGGGGAAAATGTCTTAAACATCTTGTCTCAGTCTGGGGAAGTCAGAAAAAGGGAATTTTGCCCAAACCGTTGGAGTATTCCTTTGCCACTCAAGAGCTACACATGCATCCACGTGCGCACCCATTTTGAAGTATATCAGCCCCTTAAAGGTGCATTGTGCAAATTTGAGGTTTGATGCAAGTAAGGATTCTGTAGACTCAGCAGATAAATAAAACATGGAAAAAGCATGTAATTTAGCAGTGAGTCAGGCCGACTATATACTATATAGACTATATATGCTTTTTTTTTGGCAGTCGAAGTGATCCTCATCATCAGTCAGCCACATAGACTCAGTCATCAAATATTGTTCATTGGCCACACTTTTTTGTCAGTTAATCTAAGGGTCCTCACTTCAATGCAAATGTGCGTAGTGTACCTTTAAATGGCTTTTTAAGTTGAGCATTTTTGTGACCTGTTATCTGTTTTGTCCTCTATATTAATTGTATATGTGATAGAGAAGAAAGGCATTTCAGGGACTTGTGATTATGTGTTGATGTGAGTAACAGTAAATGAAGGAGTATTGCTCACTGTCACTATGATAAACACTGTCTCTCTGCTTTACAGTGAATTCTTTGTTCTCTAAATAAATGTCTTTTCTCTTCCTCCACCTCTTTCTTCCTTTCTTTCATTCTTTCTTTCCTTTCTACCCCCTTTCCCCCACTGTCACCCCAACACACACACACACACACCTCCCAGGCGGCTCTGATGGGTGGTACCACCATGGTGCTGTCTATGGTCCTGCCTGAACAGCACTGCTCCCTGCTGGACGCCTATGAGAAGTGCCGGGCCGAGGCTGATGCCAAAGCCTGCTGTGACTACGCTCTGCATGTTGGGGTGACCTGGTGGGGAGCCAAGGTAAGACAAAGATGGGATAAAGTGGTGTGAGATGTGCCACTCCGTAAGACCAAAGAACAGCCTGGACTGGGTTAGATATGGAATGATGTTGCACTGCGCCATTTTGCTCCTCAACCTTCACGTGCCCTCGCTGAGTGAATAATCAAACAGCCGATTGCTTCTCTGTTATGGGTAAAATGTGTACTGACCTAAATAAAACCCTGGAATATAGGTTAACACACATGCTCATTAGACACATGAGGCAGATGCTGTGAGTCAGTGTGGCCCGGACAACCTTTGGCTTTTATATCTTTCTCATTGTCTGTAGATCTTCTGCAGTATTTAATATTCATAGCTATGATTAATAATATAGAATAATATAGCATGATTATGTTTTATATCAGATTTTCCAAAGCAGGTGATAGCATTTTGCACAATTCTGTAATTAATGTTGCCTTTTGAAGAGTCCAGACGAGGTCCATTAACGGCAATCAATGATCAAGCGTCCTCTTATTTTTTAATTTTTTTGATCATGTATTCAGGAAGCTTTTACTGGTGTTTCAATGGAATATCTATTACAATGAAAAAAAATACATGCAATCCTTTCAGCTGTAACTGTATTGCTTATCGTTCCTATCACTATGCAGGTACATCATCAGTGTTAATTTAACTCTGAAAAACATGGATTTTTGACTGTATTCATTTTATTTCATTTTTATTTTATTATTTTTGACACATATTGAACCCTCTGAACAAAGTGCACTTGATTTTGTCTCAAATAATAAAAAATTGCCACTTTTGACTTAAGAAAGAAGCATTTTTTTGTTAGCAAAGTCTCATCTAAAAGAAGAAAAAAATAAAATATGTAAAGAATTGAAAAATAACCCTATTCCTGAAAAAAAAATTAAGAATTAAAAAGTAATAAATGTTTTAAAAATATTTTAAAAATAATTAAATAAAATTATATATACAAGAAATGGCAAAAAAACAGTCCATCTTCATTTGCCAGTAGCGATTTTTTAAAAATATTTTAAAATAAATAACAGGAAATTTATTTATGTTTTAGACTGAGCTGAGAGTGTAAAAGTAAACATGCTTCTTTAAATCCGCATCCATCCAAGATAATTTACCACTTGTCACAAAAAAATAGCACTTAATCAACACTTGAAAATCAGCTGTTTATCTTACTATTATCTTCCTTCAGCCATGGAAGTACAGTGTATGCAATCTTTATACACTGAATATAATTCTAGACCAATGGTTTCATATCCCACTGACTTGGACAAATGTTGCTCATCAAAATCATTTGAAGTGCATTTAGTCATTGACATTGATTTTGTGCCATGTTACCATTCTCATCCTTGCTGATGGCAGGATGGGCCATGTACATTACTTCAAGTAATTACCCAGATATTGTGGCCTTCCTATCCACTTACTGCAGTAGTGAGAGCGGATATTTTCATTGGTAAATATAATATCGTCTCCATTTACTGCATTTTGAGTGAGGGAAAGACTCTCTGAGGGTTTGTGAATAGAGTGATCTCCAGCTGGCTGCTCTCCAAGCTCATTTCACACCCCATATGACACACACACACACAAACACACACACAACACACAGTCTCCCTCCCACACCAGGCTCATATTTGCACTGGCTTAATAATGCACAACTGCACTCTCTCCCTTCATCAGTACAGCCCAAACTTACGTCCCAGAGAACCGGTGTACAACCCTTGACCTTTGACTCTCTGACGGCCAGGTGCGTAACGAGATGGAGAGCCTGGTGAGGGAGCACGGGGTCAACTCTTTTCAGATGTTCATGGCCTACAAAGACATGATGATGCTGAAGGACTCGGAGCTCTACCAGACGCTGCAGACATGCAAGGACATCGGGGCTATTGCACGCGTCCACGCCGAGAACGGAGAGCTGGTGGCAGAGGTGCACACACACATACACACACACTTTCCCCCTTCTTTCCTTCCACCCCCTCCATCTCCATCCCTTGGTTCCTCCCTCACTCCCTTCTTTCTTAAAGGAAATATATCCAGCCTTGTCCTCTGATGCAGTTGTGATTGTCATGAAAGTAAAACTCCCCTCTGAATATCATTGTTCTCAGGGTGCCAAAGAATGTCTGGATTTGGGAATCAGTGGACCGGAGGGTATTGAGATCAGCCGACCAGAGGAGGTAAATTTCAATTTATGCTTTTTATGGGGATATTTTCTTTTCCAGGATACCGGACGATTTTCTGCTCTCTTACTCCTCTTGTTGTATCCATAGTGAGCCATTGGCTGCTAGCAATGTTGGCATTTTGGCACTGTTTTCTTGATCTTCTTTAACTGTTGGATTTTTTTCTAAGTTGCTCTGGATAACAGCGTCTGCTAAATGCCTAAAATGTAAATGCATGTCTAGGGCATGTTAAAGTACTCATTGTGTTATTTCTCCGGTGCACAGTTGGAGTCAGAGGCTACTCACAGAGCCGTCACCATTGCTAACAGGGTAAGCAGACGCAGCATTGGATTTCCAGTCATACTCATCCAGTTTCTGTATGGGTGCCAGTATGCTAATGATAATAAATGAATGAGTGAATGTCCTCTTCATTGTAGGCCCATTGCCCAATCTACCTGGTGAATGTATCCAGTATGTCTGCTGGAGACATGATTGCTGCTGCTAAGATGCAAGGTGAGAAATCCATCCCCTTTGAAAAAAAAACAAACAAAAAAAACACCATAATGAGAATGATCATGCGCTTGTTCCCTTCCCTCCCTCTTTTCTCTCTCCAGGTAAGGTGATCCATGGAGAGACCACGGTAGCCCACGCTGTGCTGAATGGGATGCAGTACTACCACCAGGACTGGGCTCACGCTGCTGCCCATGTCATTGCCCCTCCTCTCCGCCTTGACCCCAACACACCCAACTACCTCATGGGCCTGCTGGGCAAGTATGTGCACACTGCACACATCAACATATTGCTGTTGTTAGGCAAAAAAACAACCTAAAACATTTTTTTTACAAAAAATAGCCGAAAACCAACTAAAATGTGACTTGCATGCATCTTAGTTTTGGTCACAAAATCTAACATGGCCGTCAAAATAAACACATACACACAGTTAAAATGATATGTTTGCTCCAACAGTTATCATCATCATCATCAGTGTTTTCACCATAGCACAATGGGGGGTACATAGCACCAACACTGCCAAGGTTAGGGATTTGGTGATTCAGGCTAGAAATGCCTATGTAAAACATGTAAGCAGTGCTGGTACTATAAAGCATTTTGGATAAAAAGATCCACTAAACTGCAAATGCTAATCCTGTTTTTAGTGACACTCTGAGTGTGGTGGCATCTGAGCACCGTCCCTTTAACACCAAGCAGAGAGCCCTGGGCAAGGAGGACTTCACTAAGATCCCCCATGGAGTGGCAGGGGTTCAGGACAGAATGAGTGTCATCTGGGAGAGGGGAGTGGTAGGTACACATACACACAAAAGTATTAGCATGTTTGTGTTGCTCCTCAATGAGTATTTGAACAAATTTGAAGTGCAGGAAGAAGAAAAGCCCAGCCCCTCAAATTTACCTGCTGTAAATCAATGCATGTAGCAGCTCTGGAAAACAATGGATGTTGTCTGGAGTTTCATTTTGGTGCTATATTTATAGAATTTCACAGTTTCACAGAGTTTTGAACACGGATGCCATGCATCTATTCAGCATCAAAATGTTCAGTGGGTACACTTGTAAGAGAATTCCATTGGCCTATATTTATTGCTAACACGAAGTCTAAACAATCATGCTTGCCTGAACCAAGTCTCAGTGTTCAAATGTGTTCCTAATTGTCCTTAGTATGGAGAGGTTTCCTTTTTATTCACTGTTAGAAGTAGCAAAGTAAACATAAAGGCAAGGCTCGTGTCATACGATGTCATTGCTGCCTGTTGCATTGTGGGAGTCTGAGTGTTTCTGTTGCAACAATCTCTCTAGGTTGCAGGAAAGATGGATGAGAACAGGTTTGTGGCGGTGACAAGCTCAAACGCCGCAAAGATCTACAACCTGTATCCACGCAAGGGTCGGATCATCGCTGGGGCCGACGCTGATGTAGTGGTCTGGGACCCTGATGCAACGAGGTATACGCCCACTTTTACAGCAAAAAAACAAACAAACATACAAACAAAAAAACACTCACAAACACAGATATTCCTCTTGATCGGTATGTTAACACGCAGCACTGATACCTACGCAATCCTCTTTGTGCAGGACGATCTCTGTAAGCACTCAGGTGCA
The DNA here is from genome assembly GCA_900302615.1 of Holocentrus rufus. Taxonomy (NCBI): domain Eukaryota; kingdom Metazoa; phylum Chordata; class Actinopteri; order Holocentriformes; family Holocentridae; genus Holocentrus; species Holocentrus rufus. The sequence goes on along the minus strand of OMLF01013206.1, from coordinate 12,851 downwards.
GGGAGGAGACTTCAACTTGTATGAGGGGATGCGCTGCCATGGTGTTCCCTTGGTCACCATCAGCCGAGGCCGTCTTGTGTGTGAGAATGGCGTGTTCATGTGTGCCGAGGGCTCTGGAAAGTTCTACCCCATGCGCACCTTCCCCGACTACCTCTACAAGAAGATGGTACAGAGAGAAAAGGTGCCTTGACGTCCACACTGTTCTCTGTTTGTTTCTCTTGATGGAATTTGGTGCTCTTTTCTTTGTTCAGCCATGGCGGCTATTGTTGCCCATGGTAACTACCCAGTTCTTTCTGTTGATTTGGGAAATATCTACAGGGCATGTCTAGAATATATATCCTTACCTTTCCAGTCTTCCCTCTCTCTTTCAGAGTCAGGCCTTGAAAGGAGTCGACAGGGATCCATACTCCGGTGATGTGGCCAAGGTGGCCAACTCTGTGAAGAAGGAGCTCGGGTTGGGCCCCATAGATGGAGAAACACCCACCAAAGCCTGTGCTCGAGTTCACCAGGGGGTCAGAGACCTCCATGAGTCCTCCTTTAGCCTCTCAGGTTGGTTGGAATAATATCAATCATGGCCTTGTTTTCTAAGGCATTAACTGACACAAAGAAGTCAGTTTTATTAGTGTTGGTCACACTGCTATGGTTGCATGTCCTCTATGACTTTGTTCTCCTTTGATGGAAGATTGTCGGTTTAACTTCTTATAAAATCTTCTAACTGCTATACAAAGGCAACTGGACTTTTAGCCTCTCATCCAAAAGGCTTCTTCGATTCAGAACTAATGATGCCATTTGCATGAGAGGCAAAACGTCTTCTAGAACCTCAGGCAAGTCCAGTTCCAAGTCCTGAACCCTCTTCAGGTCAGAACTGAAGAAGCCTTTTGGATGAGAGATGAAATATATTCTAGATTTGCTTGGACTGGACTGCCTGAGGTTCTAGAATACGTTTCGTCTGTCATCCAAAAGTTTTCTTTAGTTCTGACCTGAAGAAGCCTTTTGGATGAGAGGTGAAACGTCTTCTAGACTTGCTTGGACTTTCTTGGACTGGACTTGCTTGAGGTTCTAGAAGATGCCTCACCTCTCATCCAAAAGTCTTCTTCAATTTGAACAGAAGTGAAACGTTTTAGAGAACCTCAAGCAAGTCTAGTTGCCTTTGTAAAGCACTTAGAAGTATCATGACTTGGATGAATGAGAATCGTCATAGACTTCTTATAAAATCATTTTAAATCAATATTTGTGTCAAATGTTAGGTCTCAAATCATCCTGTTGGAGCTTATGACTATTTGGCTATATGTTATTTAAATGTAGGATGTACTGAGCATCTCACAAAAGAGTCTTAGAATTCACTCCTTTGTGTTTTTCTCTCAGGCTCCCAGGTGGATGATCACATCCCGAAGAGGTCCTCGGCTCGTATCCTCGCCCCTCCTGGTGGTCGCTCCAGTGGCATTTGGTAATCGCGGATCCCGGAGCCTCAACAGTCCGAGCCTCGTCGTTTTGTACATTTCTGAGCAACCAGGAAAACTGCACTGATTTTCAATCACAGGATTATCGTTAAGAGGGGAAAATAAATTCAAGCATGTGTCTGTGATTGGTGGACAGTCCAATTGACTGAAGATCTAATTGATGATCAGTGATTTGCCAAAGTGACTTTGCAAATCTAATTTGTGTCTTAATTGGAGTGACTGACCTGATTAATTAAGTGAAAGTGAAGGGCTATCTATGAATTAAAGTGTTTTTCCAAATTCAAACTGATCATACTAACGCAGAAAAGCTCATTATCACCTCGCTAGTATTTTGCGAAGAAACAGAAACTACACAAGCAACTGTGAAAGTTCAAAACCAGTACAGTTTTTGGTGGTTTGAAGTGAATTGATGTTGACTGAATTGTTTAAACAATAGTAGAAACTGAATTCAGTGAAATATCTATACCCCCGTCGCGCACAAACGTACAGTACACTATAGACACCATAGCATTAGACTCATATGAAGATGTGTGTGAATCCCCCCTGTTTCTGTTTGTGACTGAAACGCCCACTGTGGCTGGTTTCCTGCTGCGTCATGGGTTCTTTCAACAGCGTTTTTATTCCCTATGGATGAACTGTGCTGTGTGGTGATGAAATCCAACTGCTTCTGACACTCTGTGATCTTACTGCTACACTCTCTAGCTAGAGTCAGACTTCACCTCATCTGTCTGTGTACTTCCACTGCCTCTGACTGAAAAAAAAACACTTGCATAACCCAGAGCCATCCCAGCCTTACCTGGAACACACCGGGGTCTATAGACTACGACTTGTGAGTCACACATTTTGGACACATACAGCCTATGTGCTTTCATACCAGGTCACTCGACCACTAAACGTATGCTGTCAAAGAAAGTTAATCATCACAATGGTAATCAATAGACCTTGTGAAGTGCTAGAAAAGTTAAGAGGAGTCAGTAAAGTTTCCTAAATCAGGGAGGGAGTTTGTGATTTAGTTATAGGTCACAGTAGGGATGGTGTGAAAGAACATTTATGCTTTCAATTACTTTTGCTGCTGATAATTTATAGAAAACGAGGGCGATGTGCTTTATCTTTTGCATTAATAAAGGCAGGGTTTCTATGGGTCTTGGAAAATCAAATTTTAAAGTCAATACTTGATAAGATCTTAAAAACACTCCTTTTCAGAGGTTGGTCCTGAAAAGGTTTTGGATTTTGAATTCTGCGATCCTCAGAAGAAGGCAGAAAGGGTAGAGATCCAGAAAGGGTAGAGATCCCACTGAGCAAATGGGTGTGATTTTTTTTTTTTTTTTTTTTTTACCGTGTAATAGGTCTTGACATTTTTTTTAGGTCTTTAAAAAGTCTTGAATTTGATGTCAGGTAGAAACCCTGAAAGAGGAGCACCATTCCTTCTCTCATTCACCTCTAGGATAAAACACAAGTGGTGTATTGGGATTATAACCTGTTTATTGAAAAAGGGAGCTGTGTGATCACACAGAAAACAGATTATGCATTCTTTGGGAAAACTACACAGCAAAATTGTGACTGTTCATTTAAATCAATATTATGCCACACCCATTATGCCAGTGCTTGGCAATTCCAAATAATTGGCGCTGAAAAGACGACACTGGAAATATTGCTATGTGGATTATTGGCATTTGTTGGGTTAATCAGTGGCATGTTTAAAGGAAGAAGGCATGCACATTGTGGAATTATATGCGCTTCAAGTCTTATACATTCTGGAATAACTGTTACTAGTAAACAGGGCACACTATTCACAATTAATTCTGCATTTATCAGTATGGACCACACAGTAAAACCACAATGCACTGAAAGTAATCAGATGATACTGCCCAGCTTAATGTTCTGCAGATAACATATTCAGTAGCCTCACATGACATGTATTATGAAAGTGCACCATGGTAAAGGAACAGAGGATGTTTTATTAGAGCTGTATCTCCACAAGGCAGAAGATTGAGCCGCACAGGCTGAAGAAAACCACTAAGACGTCCCTTACTGATCCCTTCACTTCCTGATGATGTCTCTCATTCCTGCCTAACAGTGTTATATTTATACATGATCACTTCTCTTTGTCTGTGTACTATATATTTAGGGATTTTTTTTTAGCTGAAAGAATAAATGTGCCAATGTGAATCACCATGCCACACCAACACCCATGCATGAAGAGCACCACATGGAGACAGGCAAAGGAGTGATATCTCTATGGAATGCCACAGGTTCAACAACTTGGTGCTGTTTTTTTTACAATGACCTATAACGACATAGTACGTTTATTTTATTGTTGGATGGTTTAGTTGTTTTGAGAGCACTGTGACTGGTCAGTGGCCGTGTGTGTTCGTAGATTCTTGTTGTGTTGGACAGTGAACCTGTTGAATCCGTAAGTGGCTGCTTGTTTCTTACCACAAGAATGAGTGCAAAAAAATAATAATAAAGTGAAAAGAATAACCTCTGGAGACTGTTTGTGTGTCATTTGTCATTTTCTTACATGTCTGTATCTGATCTGTATGTGCAACAAAAAACAGACAAGATTGGTGAACCCCATACAACCAAGCTTTAAGTATGGAACTCTTTAAGCCAGCAGATGCCACTGCTGGACTCTGTGGTCAAATCTTATCTAGAAAAGAAATTAGGTTATAGTCGAAGTTGGATCAGCACCTAGTTGCTGAAGTTGATTTCAGTGTCATACCGCCTCCAACACTTGCCTAAGTTTCCTATACATTCCAAGCTTGAACATTATGCTTTCCCTGGCTGTGGGGAGTCCTGAGAAAATTCACTGAAGCAGGCTGCGTTGATTTGTTCGCTGCGGTGTGTTATATATAGTCAATAGATTCATATCAGAGTACTTCGTCATTTGGATCCAAATAGCTTGTGAACACAAGCAGAAACATTCATCTGGGAGTTGTCCATCATTCCAAATCCAAAGCAGGTTGCTATTGTGTGTTGATCAGACCAGAGAGCATTAAGATTATAAGTGTGATGGTATTTGCATAAATATCTGTAGCTGATAATAAAGACTTGAACTTTATAGTGAAAATAACCATAAATTTTATCAGTCGATCATTATCTTGTGCTGCTTTTACTTTGATGGGCTGGGATAAAGTGCGCGCCAACACCTGCCAAAGGGATTGACCAAGAGCCAACATGGTGGTCGGATTCAGTGTGGATTGTATACAACTTCTGCAACTGCATTGCGCAGGCGCACTGCTTCGATCCTAGGTAGCGGAGCAATCTCGCGCAACTTGCTGAGGGAACAGACCAGCTTTATAGCAACGGAGTAGCAGATCATCAGAAACAACGGGACGGGGGTGAAAGAACAGCTTTCGAACGACAGTGAGTGATACTGAGTGAAATTTGCCTTAAAATGTGTTTCCCTCTGAGATCAGGTCGTTACATCGCCGATTTGGGTTATCGTCACATTTCAGTTCATTTCAGGTAGACTTGTACCATCCCGTGTTTGACAGCCAGCGCAGTCATCTTTCAGTGGCAGCGGCAGTGTGTGTGCAGTATCGGAAAGGCCTCCAGAGGGGGTGACGTTAGACTAAAAAGTAACGTTTTCAGTCACTGTCTCATATATTTTGAAGCAGTTAATATCGCTATTTCACAAAAAAAAAGTTTGCCAGAAAGCCTCTGAACTTGATAGCATTAGCGAGTCGCTATATTATTTTACAATTGCTTGACAGCAAACGTTTACGTTAGCCAACTAGCTAGCATTGCCAGCTACAATTCACTGTCATAAGCCTGTCGCACTAACGCGGCTCTAATAACACTCAGGCTGCCCGCACATACATGAGTGGGCACTGGGCTTGAAAATATAGTCGAAGTCGCTGAAAAGAAGATAAATTACTTTCTGTTTGCTGACGTTAAGCGGTAACGTAGCTAAATTTGCAGCAGGTTTTCTAACAATTTGGAGCATTTAAAGACCGCTCATCAGCCCGTTAGCTGTACCACTTCTACAGGCGATAGGACCACGGGGTTGATACACTGCGTGTGTGTGTGTGTGTGGATGTGGAAAGAGAGGCGGACAGAAAGTTTGTTGTTTGGAATGGGAGTCAGAAAGCCTGTTGGTGGGGGGCAGATACCATAACAAGTGACGTCATGTTATGAAGATAGAATGTTCTGGAGGTGGGAAGTTGTGGGACACTGCCATTGGGAGAGGCTGGGTCGTGTACTACACATATCACCGTTAATAATGTTATTGATTGATTGATTTTTGTTCCGTATGACTGAGTACAGAATCGTATCAGTGTTTGCTGTAGGTGATGTGATACCAACTAGATGGATAGGGAAACCTATGTGCACAATAGTGATCCTTATACATGCATACGCTGTCCTAACATTAAGCCACTGATGATATTGAAATTGAGTTATTTCTGTTTTCCTGGGGGACAAGTGACCAAAGTACTTTTCTGGTGTATAGTCAATACAGAGTGAACACATTGCATACCACACCAGCAATGCCAGCATGAATGACAGACTGACCAACCACAGGCAAATGAGCGTGGTGTTAATGTAAAGCCCTGCTGTTTATTTTGGAGTCAGCTGCTTCACAAGAAATGCTCCAGTATTGTTCCTCTTTATCTCGGGCTGGCAGTACCATGACACATAGCTGTAATGGTGTGAATAGCTTCCAGTGGGACACACCTACTGACACCTCTGATGCCTTTGTAAACAGTAATGGTTCAGCTTGAGCAAGAGGATTAAGCCAGGTAGAGATTAATGGGCTAGTGACTCACTGGACGATGGCTACTGCCGCATCTATGGTGCCTTATGTCACTGTGGAAGTGCTATTCGGCAAGACTCTGAACCTCTGACAGTGCACTCCTGTCCTTCTATAGGAATGTATAGGACTCGGGGTGCATCTTATGTCCAGTTAACTTAACTTGCAATAAAATGGCCAATAAGGTAGACCTGATCCATGTTCATTTTTGCAGTGCTGTATGCATGGCAGCAGGACTGATGTTCCACATAATTTTGGTTTCTCTCCCCAGGTCTCTGTATTGGGTGGCTAAGCACAAATTATCACTTAACGGAATACACCAACACATACCCAGCACAGGTGAGTATTATATACATTTTTATGAACAGTTGGAATAATAATTTGGTCAAAATACAGTTTTCCGACTTACCCAGACTGAGACAAAATGTGCCATTTTCATCTCTGTACGTCCACTGCTTCAGTTCCTATGGGTAGCATTTCGTGTTAGCTTAGCATAAAGACTTGAAGTTTACAGGAGTCATTAGCCTAGCTCCGTCAAAGTGAAAAAATAAACCTTACAGCAACTTCGCAGCTGTCTTGTTTATACAATGTATCATGTGTATTTGAAATACACGTCACATTTTTTAAAATGTTTTTTTGTGTTTTTAGAGTTGCTGTAACATTTATTTTTTCACTTTGACAGAGCTAGGCTACTGACTTCTGTAGACTATAAGTCTTTATGAAATGCTACCCCTAGAACCTAACCAGTGGACATGGCGTGAAAATGGTATTGAACATCTTGTCTCAATCTGGATAAGTCGGAAAAGGGGTATTTTGCCCAAAATGGAATATTCTGTTAATATGTCTGTGGTTTAACCACAAGAAAAGGCACACTCACATATTAGCAGGCATGCCTAATTTCACAGCATAAACACTGTTTTCATATGCACCATCACTGAAAAGCTTGTTTTACTACTAATGGCTACTATGCAGCTTACCATAACAGTCATGATTCATCCCTACCACAGCTTTCTACCTCTGCAGTGTGCAGCCTTCAGTGCTTTCCTGCAAACTTATTCAGTTGTGCTAACAAACTCAAACAAGTTTATCTCACACCAAAATGTGACATTACGCTACTCATGACCCTGTTAAAACTGCATGATGTTAAACACATAAACTCTGACTACCAAGCGTTGACTCCTGCTGCCCGCCATGTAGTATAAACTACAGTAACTCTGCCTCTGCACAGCCTGACGAGCTGGATGTGAGAAGCACAACCAGAGTGTGCATTTGCCCTCACTGGTGTCTAATAATGCAAATGAAAGTCTTGGTATGTTACTGTGATTATGCTAACCTCGAATAAGAGCATAAGTGCATCAATAGAATCAGTGTGCTGTTTACATGCCTTAATCACATTATAACCACATTTCTGATGTGCATTTTAATATGGCCCTTGGGTTTCATGCCCAGAACCAAAACTGGCTTTTTATTTTGAGGTAACTCTTACAGCCTTTAGCACACACGATCACATGTGGGGTCATGAGCTACTCACCAGTATTGGCTGCACTGACTACCGGTAGTGATGACACTCGTTTGATGATAATTGTACTTTTTTCCATTTTACATGCATGGGTTTCTGTCAACAATGTTGGTATCCAACTTCAAACACAGTTGGTTGAACTCAAGGATGTAATCTGTGTGTGCATGTGTGTGTGTGTGTGTGTGTGTGTGTGTGTGTGTTTGAAGCAGGAGGATGGCGGTGAATGTCTACTCCACCTCTATGACCATAGAGAACCTGAGTCGTCATGACATGTTGGCGTGGGTCAACGACTCTCTACAGCTCACCTACACCAAGATCGAACAGCTCTGTTCAGGTAAACACACACAACACATACAGACGATATATCCGAAATTGAACATAAAAATGAACTCATGAATTTGTACGTGTAAGTTAGGGTTTGACATAATTATCTAGCTACTCGAAGAACTGATTGAAATATAGAAATGAGACAAGTTGTGATGTTACACCTTAATGCCGCCGTACTGATGCCTTGTGTCAGTGCAAGCACATTCATTTCAGTTCATTTCCAATCAGAGCAAAAGACAAATTAAGAAATCCTGGTTAAGCGCCGGAGTGTCTGAAGGTTTTCAAGGTCGGTTTCTCATTGAATTCATACTGTATAGTCTTCTTCTTTTTCTGTGATAGCACAGCGGCAGCACCATCATTAGCAAAGCCATCTTGGCAATGTTTTCTCCTTGCGGTACTTGTGCTGTGCCCATCACACTGACTTACATTGAATTGAAACAACCCTTAAGACAGAAACCTGTCAGTTAGACATTCTTATGGATCAATATAGATGCATCCACTGACCACAGACATGATGTAGAGAAATCAATCAGTCGGTAGTAAGAAATCAATGCAACAATCTTGAAACAATTAGCTGATAAATTGTTTATTGCTTTGTGTATTGTTGCTGATTGATGGAATATTCATCGATTATAATGTTGCTATTATTTACATCCAGTGTATGTGTTTTGTTCTTTTCCTTCAGGTGCTGCGTACTGCCAGTTCATGGACATGCTCTTCCCAGGATGCATATTGTTAAAGAAAGTCAAATTCAACGCTCGCTTGGAACACGAATACATCCACAATTTCAAGGTTTTACAGGCTGCTTTCAAGAGAATGAACGTGGACAAGGTGAGAGTACGCACACGTGTACATGTAGCGCCTTTAAAGGAATACTTCAATGTTTTGGGCAAAATACACCTTTTTCCCAGACTGAGACAAGATGTTTGACACCAATGTCACCTCTGTATGTCCACTGCCTCCATGCCGATGGGTAGCATTTTGTGTTAGCATAGCATAAAGACTCGAAGCCTACAGGAGTCATTAGCCTATCTCCATTAAAGTGAAAAAATAAACTTTACAGCAACTCTGAAGCTGTGTACTTACACAGTGTATCATGCATTTGAAATATACATCTTTGAATTTTTTTTAAAACAAGAGCCGTATTAGGAGAAGTAAGATGGAAGGAACTATAACCAATGAATACATATTTTCAGCGGTTATAGTTCCTATCATCTATAGTTCCTACCATCCAACTTTTTTTTTTAAACTCCTAGAAGTTTATTTCAAATACACATGATACATTATGCAAATAAGACAGCTTTATTTTTTCACTTTGAAGGAGCTAGGCTAATGACTCATGTAAACTTCAAGTCTTTATGCTAAGCTAACACGAAATGCTACCCATCGCAACCAAATCAGCGTATGTACAGAGGTGAAAATGGTTTCAAACATGTTGTCCGAGTCTCAGTAACTCTGAAAAATGGTATTTTGCCCAAAACATCGAAGTATTCCTTCAACATGATAGCAGAGACACTTTGATTATAAAAGGAGACGTAGCACTGGCAAATGCCCTCGGGCAGTGGGATCGTGACCAGCAAGACCAGAATCCTATCTCTTTGAATGAGGAGTTGTTATATATCGAGTATATATATCAACAATAGCAGCAATAGCAGGTTTCTAATTATCACTTCCATCTCCAAACCTCCTTATTGAGGTCGGCACTTCGAACGAGCGACCTTTTGATCACAAGCTTGCCTCTCTAAACCCTAAGGCAGTTCTCTGTTCTGCTGTTAAATTGATATCGGCAGTAGCAGTTGTCTGACGGTACCCCCTCCGCACACACACACACACACACACACGCTCTTCTCTCCCTCAGATCATCCCTGTGGAGAGGTTAGTGAAGGGGAAGTTCCAGGACAACTTCGAGTTCGTTCAGTGGTTTAAGAAATTCTTCGACGCCAACTACGACGGAAAGGAGTACGACCCCCTACAGACACGGCAGGGCCAGGAGGGGACGCCCCCGCCCAACCCAGGTACCAAACACACACACAGACACACACATGCGCACACAAAAGTACTGCACAGTCGTGGCATGTGAACTCATGTGCTTCATTTCATTGCCCTCACCTCCTCATGCAACCACGTTCCACACCCCCCCAAACCCAGGTGAACCCATTCTCCACAAACCCAAAAGGTCCTCTCGCTCAGGTAACACCCATCCATCTCACGCGTGTGTGTGTGTGTGTGTGCGTTTGTGTGCACGTTTGTAATGTGTCTCATCCCACATTCACACTATGGGCTGCCAAATTCCCCTGCTGGCTCAGCTGTACGGCAAATAAACGGACTTCCAATGACTTGTTGATGGTGCTGCTCGCCGTGTGAATGTTGGGTTACACGTTCCAAGCTGCCTCAAATAAATCATGTGTTATGCACTTTGTCAGAGGCAACACACTTGGTGTAAGGGACTGCTGTTGCCTTCTAGTGCTCACTTGCTCTCTTATAGCCCTTTTTGACTACCAGGGCTAACCTGGAACCTCATATAAAATCTAATACTTACAAATACACTTTTTCATTACTAATAGCCAAGTCAAGCTCCTGCTGAATACTTTCTTCTCCCCAAATACTGATAAGGGCACCCACCTCTTTGTTCATCCATTGTCCGGCACCGGCTACTTTTGTGTTCTAATGCTAGCGCATGTTTACAGAAGCGCTGTCACGTCAGTACTTGACCAGTCAAGATCAATAGCCACTGCTCGCTCCTTCTAAAGCTTGCCAGTACTCAGACTTCAGTATCAAACCCCATACAGGGCCAAAATTAGCTTCTGCCGACTCTGTCCATCACCGTGTTTTGTGAAATGGGTTTCCCAGCTGGACACACCTCACGAAGTTCACCTCAGTCAAAAAGGGCTATTATACTCTTGGTCTCCCTCGTGCTTGTGTGTGTGCCCCTCCCTTCATCGTGTTTGCTTTTCACAGATATGTGCAACAAAACATTTGATGAGCGTACTGTAACTGCATTGTTGTTTTTCATACCCCACAGTGCCCTTGTTGTATAGTTTTTTGAAAATGTCATTTTATGGGACTTGTTTGTCGTGGCATGGTGCATCGTTTACTGAGTGCTGGATATGGAAATATGGACATTCTTGTTGCCTTTTTGAGTCTGAAGATATAGGACACAGCCCAAATTTCTAGGAAGCATGAAAATATGTTTTAGGAGCACATACTACTGAAATGACAGCACTGTAAAACCTGAAATTGAGAGCAGTGACAGATCTGCTTGGGTCACATTTCTTCGTAATGTAAGATCTTCAAAGCTTTTTGGTGAAAAATAATGTCGTTAGGAGGGGAATCCATTCTTAGGTCCAATGTAGGGGAATCTCAAAAGTATTTTAAAGCAACATGCAAATAGATAGATGGATGTGAAGGCAGGCACATAGGTAAGCAAATGTGAAAAATATATAATTTGCATTGTAAATTTACCGGGACATATTAAAATCAGAAGACAGCATATTCAGAATGAATAACTGTATGTGTGTGTGTGTGTGTGTGTGTGTGTGTGTCTTCCAGGCCCCATGAGAACATCTCCCACAGCACCCAAGACTGTCCCCACTCCCCAGAGGCAGGTCAACTTGGCTGCAGCCCGCAGGACCACACCGATGACTCGCAACGGAGGGGACGCCGAGCTCATAGAGCTCAACCAGCAGGTGGCTGCACTCAGTTCTGCTCAAGCACTCAGAGAAACACACATGTACAGGCAGGCTTCTTCCTAAGAACTGGGCACATGCAGTTGTTTTAGGGCTAGGTCACACTGACTGAATTAAATGCTGATTGTAAGCATGGCTGGACCATCTGGACCTGAGTCTGAGCTGCATGGTGCAGATGTGTGAGTTGCTACACACTTGGCCTTTCTGTTAAAGCACCACAAGTTTTCCTCAGATGTTTTGTTTGTGGCTTTGCTGAGTCATGAACCAGTTCAAAACTCAACAAGACTGGAAGCTGTCAGTGATTCCGGCAACAGCTCATCAAAGTTTAGCTCAAGGGGGATGAATAAGAATGAGCCATAGGAGAAGTCACTTTTGACAACAACAAATAGAGGAGAGGACAAACAGAAACGCCTTTCTTTGCATTTGCAGTTTGTGTGACTCGGAAAGCGGCCGTCTCTTAAACGTTCTCACCACCTACATGGTTTGACTTCCACTGAACTGGTTCGGAGCGCGATTTGCATAATTTGAGACAGCACAACAAGAGAATTGGGTCGTGTGTGATCTCTTGTGTTGGTGTGTGAGATCCAAGCTTTACCTGGTCAATAATTTGAAGAGTTTGACTCTAGACACAGTCATGTAGTCTGGACTGATTTTTAAGTCTTTGGTTTGATCTTGGCTTTAGCATCGAGTGATCTGCTTCAACTTCTGCTTTATCTCTTGTCCTTTGTTTACCTGCTGCTATTCATTTGAAAGTGCCTTCTCATTGTGTCTTGAAAAGTGCTGTTGGTGATTGTTGTGAATGATTCAAAAAATTGTCCTCTGGGTGTACTGATAATCAGCCTTCCTGCTGTTTGACACTCTCTCTCTCTCTCTCTCTCTCTCTCTCTCTCTCTCTCTCTCTCTCTCTCTCTCTCTCTCTCTCTCTCTCTCTCTCTCTCTCACTCTCTCTCTCTCTCTCTCTCTCTCTCTCTCTCTCTCTCTCGCTCCCTCTCTCTCTCTCTCCCTCTCAACTACCAGATATTGTCTGGGAGTTGGATATTGTAGTTTTGTGATGAAGTTTTTTTTGTGTGTGCTGGTTTTAAAGGAAGTAAAGGGATGCTGATTTT
>OMLF01013205.1:0-17524 GCA_900302615.1 Holocentrus rufus | reverse complement strand
AAGCAGGTGTTAATGCCATCTCATTTCCCCACATAAACACCTTTCTTTCTCCCTGCACATAAATTATTAGTCCAGATGCAATCTACTGTTTACTTTTTAAACAGGATGAGGGAGCTGCACCATATGAAAGGCATGGAGCTGGTCTGTGAGCCAACACAGGTTACAGTGCAGAGCAGAGAGGCCCGGGACAGAGAGCACCAGGAGAGTCATAAATAAGTCACACAGCCCCTGGACCTTCCTCTGAAGGTACCAAGACTCTGACATTGAGCTTTTTCATCTGATTGCCCTGAAATGTCCTGGAGAGATGTGGGGAATTCAGATGCTACATGCAAGTGGGTATATATGCACATGGGCTGTGTCTGTGTATGTGTGCGAGTACATCACAACCCTGCGCATCACACATCAGGCATCTTCATCCCTCTGGAGACCCTCAGCATACATACACCAGTTTTTCAAAGCCCTCCACCCCCCACGCCCCCCCTCCCTTTTTTTTCAATAAGGCCATCATATCAGGGCGCCAGATGATCATGCTTCCAGTTCAAATAATGACTGTAATTAAGCAATTAAGACCTGAGAGGCAGAGAGGCCAAGAGCTGGCTTTCCCTACACTTCCAAACAGAAGGCAAATGAGGATTCACAGGGGAATATAAACATTATGGCTATGGCATATGCTTGCTCCCTTTTGTACTGATAGCTATAGCTTATGTCAAGGGTGTAGAGGGAACAAGCTTGGGTGATATGATGTCTAGGGTGTACTGTAAACACCTACATATGCCTGCACATGCACATGCACAAAACACACACACACACATGCTGCACGCGCACAAACATCTAGTTTTCTATATATTGTCACTGAGATATAGAACACATATTTAAACACTGAGTGTGTTCAATGTATTCATTTGTGGGCTGTGACAACAATGTTTTTTTTAATATATATCTACAGCCAATACAGTACTATACATTTTTGAAACCAAACATTATTTGCAGAATAATCTCTCAGCCATGGAGTGCTTTCATTGAAGTACGAACCTGAGTAACTCTGTTTTTTCTTGGCTGCTTGAATAGCCTTTCAAGGACTGCAGTGAGACACGGGGCAGCAGCGATGAGATATTTGGCATTTTCAGGTAGGAAAAAGTCCAAGCTGGCCTTACATTCAGAAATAACACAAGTTCTTAAACTATTGACTGCACTGAAGCAGTCGACTTCAAAAGGTCCTTCTGACCTGTTTGCTGAGGAGCCTCAAACCAAGTTTTTTTTTCTTCTTCTCTCCCTCCCCAGTACTATGCGTTTCATTATTAATATGTTTTTTCTCAAGTTTCTCTCTGACCCAGGACATTAAATAAAACATTGTATGGTTCATGAAAGATTATGAAAGAGCAGAGCGTAAGCAGCGGGAGGTGTAAACTCAGCACAATTCATTCTGGTATATAATGTCAATGCCAGCAACCCCCCTCTCACCCTACCTCCATGCCCTGCAGGCATATTGGCGGAACTACCAATGGATGCTAAGCTTTTTCCGACAAAGCTCCGAAGATAAAGTATCTTCCTTTTATCCCTTCTGCAAATCAATTCTGGGCCTTACAGCAAAATCCCATAAAATAACTTCAAACACCACTACTTACTCCAAAAATTTGTATTATGGCTATATCTCTTTGAACCCTTACGAGTGAAGTTTTGGAGGAAAATGATTTAAGTGTTATCTGCTAAGACATCGGCATGTCAGCACTTCACCTCAGTTTTTCTTGACATGTCAACCTGAACCTTGTATTTCTCGCCTTGTGTTTGGTTTTTGATTGCTTCTAACCATCCAGGCCTGGTGATAAATACAAATGCTGCTTGTAAACTTAATGACTGTAGTAAGTGCGAGCAAGCAGGTATGAAGCCCTACTGGTGCTTCAAGCTCGCCCAGCTGCTGAAATATTCATTTCCCTAAAGTCTTCCTCAACAATATGATAAAAGTGGGGCTGATAACACTCGTAACTAAAAACCAGTGTGTCAGTTAAGTTGTGACTGCTGAAGGAGCTGCAGTACCTGTAGCATTGGCTTGGTTGGCTTTAATCAAAGGTGGCTGGTAGAATTATTATGCTTAATACTGCTTATGCACATGGAGATGAAGTGATTAGAATATGAATATGAACATAAATAAAGATTGCAATGTATGTCACTAAAGATAATTAGTCATTGATGGGGTCTTTATATTTTGGATTAGTCTGCATTCCTTCATATTCTTTAAAGGACAACATCAGTATAATTCTGAGTTACAGCTTGTTGACTTGTGTCGATGAATAGTTGAATGAATAGTTCACCTTGCATCCAATTTTGATATGTGTGCCGTATATAATTAGACGTTTTAACATTGCCTTGTTTTTCATTATTTCGATTTCAAATTTATAAAGTTAAATGCCAAACCTAGCTTGAATGTAAGTAACTGTCTCCACAAACAATTCCACTGTAAATTATATATCACAAACACACACCAACATACTAAAGAAGGACAGTTACATTAATGTAACACTCAAGTACAGTAACATGATAATTATAATAATAAAAAAAGTTTGAAAAAAGGATTAAGGCAGCATGTTTACAGAGGATTACCTTTCACAGGCATTTTTCAAGTCTGTGAAAGATGTTTTTCATACCAGGTGAAAATGAATGGTGGCTTCTACAAAAGGTAGGATGCAAAGTCTGACATCTAAAACTACAAAAGACAGTGTGCGGACAACACTAAAAATTATGTAAATTGCAGATGTTACCTAAATGATTTGCACAATGATAATAACAACAATAATAATAATTATAATAACAATAATAAGCCTGAATTGTCCTTTAATTAAACTATTGGCTAGTGATGACTACAAACTAATCAACTAGCTTTTCACTCAGCACATTTGATAATCTAATGTTGACAGTGTTAACAAGCCCTGTAACTGACTAAGTGAAATACCCAAAACAATAAATACTTACATGAAAGCACTGCAATTCAAATTTCAAAAACCAAGCAATATATAATTTATGGTTTGAGAAAATGGTCCTGGAATTGAATTGCTCTGCACTACTGCATTGAAGTCAAACTGGACAGGAGATTTGCAATATATTCAAATCTTATAAACTCCTGGATGCTATATTTTAATCCTGGAACAACACGGTGTAGCCCAAAGCTACTGAAAGGCAAAACTGTGCTGATGTGAGCCAGGGTAGTTTTCTTACATTTGGAGTAGGCAGTAGTACAAATTTCACCTTTTTGCACAAAACTGCATTTTATAGGCATTTTTCCCCACTGTACTAGCAAAAACAGAACATGCATAGACACATCCAACCTTTATCTTTCCAGTGAACCTATCTGTGGGATGACTACAGAACTCAGAGATCAAAAGAGGCTTGAAAAGATGACCTGACAATCTTGTGCCCGGTCACGTGGTCTTTCCAGGCTCTTCTGACCTCTGTCAGTAGCAAAGCTCAAATATTTCACCTTAAGGAAAAAGACAAAACCTTGGATGCCCATGAAATCAATATCTTAGATAGGCTTTACTTACCTGAGAAGATAAACAAAGGGAGCTTTATAAGTCAGAATCATGCAGAAATTTCTATTTTGGTGGGCCCCAAATTTCCTTGACATAGGTAACACAAATAGATTATTTTATTGGAAATTTCAAACCTTTGGCATTCTCGGAGTTCTTCTGTTGTGTGTATGTTGATGTCCGATTCTCTTGATTCCCCTCATTTTCATATACAACTACTTTCATTTCTGCAATTATTCAATTTCTTTTTTTATGTTTGTCTCTTGTGTGATCTATGATTAGCACATATATATTATACACTTAAGCACATATTATACACTTAACCTACATTGTTTGCCTTTCAATTTGAATCAGCGTGGGATTATAAAAAGTAGAGTTTTTAGGCTTTTCATTACAAACATTCAAAAGCCCTTTTTGCTACCATGCACATCTATTCTCCACTCAAAAAATGAAAATGTCAAAAAGTATATTTAAGGGGCATGACCCTCTGGCAGGCTAAAGCAACAACCTACATCATGTAAACACTTGTTAACAGAAGTGTCTTTATTTATAGAGATCAGAGTGCACTGTGGTGGTTCAAAGATAAATATGAAACAATTCAAATGATTATTTTGTGTGTGTTCAGTGCCCCAGTGCATCTGTTATCTACAGTACATCAAAAGCAAGAAGCAATTTTGAATCGTGTAAGGTAATGGGCAACTCAAACATCCACACTCAATCGAGATATGCACTAGATCTGGACACAGTCCACACTGCAGAGCAGAGTAAGAATTACAAAAGAGGATATGTTGCTCTCTTTAGAGGAGTGTTAGTTGCCATCAACAGTCTTGTAAGCTGCACAACTATTCATGAGAGGGTATTTGAATAATTCAAAGTGCTCTTCCCAACTGCTAAGGGAGGCCAAGTGACAGTCTGTGCATTTACTAAGAGTTCACTGGCCACAACAGAGGAAAAGCGCATTTAGGCCAACAAAAGCACAAAAATCCAAGATGACAGAGCAATAGAGCCGTAAGTGGCATCCCAATCGTGTTACCAGCTGAAGAGTATGCACGAAGAAAGGTTGACACTGTGTTTTACAAGACAACACAGATCTATCAAATAAAATGTCCCATCTGGCGACAACAGATTTAGTGACCCACCCCGTGTATCCTAACATTATTGTCTTTTTTGGAATTAAGTAAACTCTCCCTTGTTGTGTGAGCTTAAACAAAGCCAGACAGTATATTAATACTCCAGGTTCAACCAAAGGGGATTTGGATTCCCAAGATCCATTTAGTCAACAGAGGATTATGTGCCAATTGCTTAATAACATAGCTACACTTATAGTGGGAGCACCAGCAGCATGCAGGGTTTGTCTTTCTGGTATAAAGTGGAAAATTCATGAGCATAGTTCATGAGTAAAAACCACATAACAACGGCCTTTAAATATACACTGTAATGGTACATACTAATGGTATTAAAGAGTGCCATTAAAGAAGGTGACAACGTAATGTTATCCAACAGGAGTGGAAGTGTTAAGACAAAGAGAACAAAGGAAAACGAAGCACTCAGTAGTGCCACTCAAACTCCAGACTCAACACCTTTGGACAGCAAATCCCTGGACGCAGCCTGCTACAAACTAAATCATTTCAATAAACTCTGTCACGGAGTCAAGCACTGCACCACCCAGGCATAAGCTACAACACACACAAAAAAGTCACCCGCTGCTCTGAAATGCTTTGTCACCAAAATGAAATGTGATGTACAGCGATTTTCCATGCGTTTGCCTCTCAATTATGGATAGTGATTGTAATTAATTCAGACTGCTCCCAAATACTGAACTTCTGTTCAGTCCCATTACAGTTTGGGAAGGATGAAAAATACATTAAGTGTGTGCATGTGTGTGTGTGTGTGTGTGTGTGTCTGTATACATATTGATAGACAGATAGATAGATGCACAGACACATACATACATACGTTTATGTACACTTTTTAAAGCAACTCTGGCTTGTGGTGAAAACACTTCTGCCACCAAATCCCACAGTGCCACTTAGAGTTTTCCCTCTTCCACAGTTTTCCACAATAATCCACGGCTGATTTGGATACAATTAGAGATCTGAGTAAATATTCTCCTGTGATGGTGGTAGCTGGAGTACTTCAGGACATAATTATGATGCTGTCAACCCCGGGAGGGCTGGTTATCTTAACCCAGTTCGGGGACTGGGGTTTCTGAAAGGGCCTTTTTCATGATAGCATCTGCAGTGCTACAAATCAGCGACAGACTACTTTTACGCAGGAGATCCTTAATGGAGAATGATTTTAAGCTGACTGGTTCAGGGCCAACACTTCACTGTCTGCTTCTCAGCAACAAGGCTCCAGGGTAGAAGAATCTCTCTTTCTCTAACACGCCTGTAAGTGCTGTTTGTTGTCAAAAAATCTACTACCCGATGTCCCAGATTAAAAATGCAAGATCTCCCTCTTCCTTTCTATTTCCCTGCTTCAACTCCTGTAAATGAGCACGGTCAGGTTAAATAAGAGATTCAGATTGACTGGAGCGGGGATTTTGGGGTAAATAGACATGCACTCGGCTCCGCGCAGTCCGATCCGCGGCTTTCACCAGACATTTGCCGCTGTCAGTTCGACTTGTGTTACAAGGAAAGTTGTTTCGTAGCATACATAATCTACCCCCTCTTTTACATGAGAAAATGTAATGGCAGAAATTGTTCCCAGAGATCGTTTTTGGTGTGATGTCTGCGTGTGAGACAGGTGCTGCTTCTGTAGTGTGAGGGGAAGTTTTGTTGAAAGAGGATCTTGTCTTCAGTATTACAGGGAAGGGCTTTCTGGTTTTGCACTTGACTGAAACAATGGAGGCAACACTATGTTTTCGGGCAAATCCCATATATAAGAGTTTGAACAAATTGATTTTTCATAAAAGAATTCCCTGAATTGTCAGAATTAGATTATTGTCAGAATTGTTTATTTATTTATTTATGGTGATATTGATCATGGTTGCAGTGAAGGTGATGATAAAAAAGGAACATGAGCCAGAAAAGACAGGCATTGTTGAAGACAGTGAGGAAGATTATGTAAGTAATGATTATGATTTGTACATTTGCATAGGCTTATGTTATTTATAATGGCGGTGTTTTTGCTCTTGTGTAATTTCTGGGGTTTGTTTGGGTCTGTATTAATCTAACAGTTTGTCCACTGGTTGCCTTTCCCTTGCTACCGCCATCCACCAGAAAGAGCAGCAGGAAAGTGTGTTACCTCATCTGGGCCCTCTGTGCCATGTATGTAGCGAGCAGAGACTTGGTGGGGAGGCTCTGTAAACACGGCATTACAGGGAGCACACATGTCTACCTTCTGAAACATCAGTCTCACACTGAGACTGTCAAAGAAATAGAGACTCAGATTCACAGCGCAGCACCCACAATGGGAACGGACCTGTGGCATCACTTTCAAATGCAATCAGAGCTCAGGAATCCAAACAACGAAATGAAAAGGACGCCGCGGCTAAGAGGATTTTATGTCACATCTCAAAAGGTGCGAATCAAGGTTTGCGGAATAGATGGAAATAAAATCGTGACATTTGTTTAAGATAGGTGAACAGAGGCAAGTCATTGTCTTCTGTCTGGAAAAAAAGACAATTTTGTGACTCAAGAGAACCAGATGGCCACAATTATTTGGGGCAAGTTGAAGAAATGTGATGATATTTGAATGAAAATAGCCACTTTGACATGAAAGACTCACGCAAATCAAAACTAACTGCTTTACACCGCTGAGAAGTAACCTAAATGCCTGTAAACTTCAGATATTACTAAAACTAGCAGGTTTCCTGTCATTTTTCCAACACCACCCACTATTTTTTCAACATCACCCACTCACAAGGAAAAAAAAAAAAAGACAGCAAGAGAGTGAAGGTAAAAATGGAGCCATTTATGAGATGGCTTATATACTGAGCACACATTCTGCCATCAATCTGAATGTTTTGAGCTTTTAGATGCTATAAAAGCACTGGATAATGATTGCTGGAGACTTTAACACTTTGCCGTTGCGCTCACAGAGAGGCAGGTCTCATAGTGTCACCCGTCACTCTCTGCCTTTAATTGAAACCATTTCCTCTGCAATGTCTGCAACGCCTCATCACGCTCTCCAATGAGATCCACCGAGGTGCTCTGAGGCAGCCACAATGCTAAAAGGATCAGACCTCTGGGGTGATCCGCAGCCAGAAAAGACAGCGTTTATGCAATGCCTTTAAAGCAGCTGTTTTCCTGGTTGTGTGACTGGCTTTGGTCCAGGCTTCCTGTGACTGGGACAGTGAGGGAGCCAATGTGAGCAGCCGCTGTGATGTCCTCATTTAAAAAGTTCTCGCTCCGAGTTGTGTGCTGTACAATCCCTCGCCACTTAGGGAGAAAACAGCCGCTTGAGAGCGCTTTGATATGTAGAAATATGAAGGCATCATATTTATCCCCCATCTCCTTCATGGAGAATGCTTGGATGAAAGTAGCGGAGGGAGCGGGCTGAAGGCTGAGGATTAACAATGACATAACATGAAGAGGGGTCTGTCAGCACAGTGACACCTCGTTTCGCCTGCCATTGTCTGATTACCCCAACAGCAGCCCACCAATGACAGGGATGATCACAGAAAGGCGGGAAGAACACAACTGTCAGGCTTAGGCTGCAAAGCCAATTCCCACCGTTTCTATTCCTTCAAACCAGATTTTAGACAAGAAGAAACAAGAGAGCAGTGGAGAGCGAGAGAGAGAAAGGGTGGAGGAGGAGAAAGAGAAAGATTGAGGGAAAAGGACACACGGACAGCTTACAGGGGATACAAACCAAAAGATTATGTTAATCTTTCCTTCTTTGTCCCCTGCGAAATGTTTTCGTACTACGCCTTTTATCTGTGTAAGAAGGGATGTGAACCTCTTCAGTTAGTGACAGTGGGCACTTTCTGTGTGGTTTCTGGGTAATTAGCACCAGTAGCAGGCCCTTTCTTTTTCTCTGCTCAAGCTTATGGTCTTCTTAGGGACGGCAACAGGGGATTTTCCCCCTCCAACCCTCTGTCTGCTCTTAAGGAGCGATTCCCAGCCCAGGCCAAGCCACAACAACCATCTGTTAGCGCTAGGAGGATCAAAACCTTCAGAGACTCTCAGCACCGCTGACAATCAAATGGACAGCTTAAGTTCAGACAGGTGACTGAATTAATTATTCTTTTCAGCGTGTAATAGAGATGCCTTCAATAAAGTGGTCAATAGACGCCACTGCTGCTCATATGCAATGCTTTTGTTACTGTGTCGATTTAATGCCATCAGCTGAGAATTAAAATTGAAATGTAAGAGAATTCCGAATTCCTATTTATTTTATTTCAGAATGCAAATCTCTCTCTCTACTATCATTTTACCACCCTAACTGTGCCCGCCTCCTCTGCACCACAAGCCAAGCCAAGTGATGAAAAGCACAAAAACCTTTCCAAGATGTCTTTTGAAGTGCTGTGACTTTTTAATTTCCCTCGGTGGTCATTTTACAGGGGGGGAAAATGGACTACTAATCTTTTTTCCCATGCAGAGTGACAGAAGCCAAAGGATAAATTGGCCACTGGCACCACAAACAGGCCCTTTCAATTTGGGATAGTACCAATACAAGATCTAAAAGAACACCCAAAGCTTACGCTCATCATATCAACTAGAGCTTTTCAACGGGGGGTCAAAGGTGGCCCTCAGATAAAGTGCTATACAAGAGATCAGTGGGGCTGGGCCTTCTGGACCAAATAAAACCACACACAACATTAAAAGTGATACATTTCTTGATCAGAAGTGCTGAGACGGCTATGTGAAGTTTTGTTCTTTTCCTTTATCCTTTGATGTTTTTTTTCTCACTTAGTAATGTGTTTCTTGATTTTTTTTTTTCAACAACACCTCTTCTCTCCACTCCAATGGATGAAACCTCTTTTTGTTGTGGTTCGAGCTGCATCTTATTGTCTCTGTCACGGGTGCTTTGTCTTACCCAAGGCCCGCTGCACCCACAGAAAAGCAGGGGGGCTTCATCAAAGCTTGGGCGAGATGGACTCAACAACAGTGGATTAAGGTCTTCTGCATGATAAAGTCCCTACCTAGGGGTGGAATTAACTTAATATGTGAAAGAATGTTATTGAGAGGGAATAAAGTGCCAAAAAGCTCTGTCATTCTCTCCGTAATGTCCTAATCCAGCGCCTGACACAGAGACCTTGGGTTGGAGTTTGTTAATCACAGAGATGCCCATCTGTATTCCCCGTCCTTTAAGCTATTTAAACTTCGCCTAAACTCAATTATTGTCCCTGGGAGACCAAAATGGCATATTAAGTTACGTGAAAGGGTATTCGAGCAGGGAGAAAAGGAATCTCGGCCTTAAAGCAGGGAGATGTCAACGCAGCCAATTTAAGTTCAGCTAAACAGATTAAGGGTAGAATCTATAGACCTGAAAAACGTGACAATGAGTTAAAGAGAGCAGGAATCTCACTTTCAAAGCATCATCTAAACTGTTAAGCAACCTAATCACAGAGGATCTGAGAGATTGTGCCCCAGCATATATTTCTCTATTTACACCTCACACACTGCTAAGTCACTGAAGACCTGAGATATCCAAGGTATGTTCTGGCTATGGACAGTGTTTATTCCCAATGGTAATTTGACTCCTGATAACCACATTTAGAAGCTAATAGGATATACAAAACATTTCCCTTGTAGGAAACAAACTATGTTAAGAGGAAAAAAATTATTTGAAGAATACTGCTAGCTGCTTGCAGTGAAAAAAAGCAGTCTCTGCCTGCTAAGAGTAATGGAGACAATCACTATGTTTTAACATTCATTCTAAGATATTAATGACAGAGAATAAGTTTAATTGCTTATCAATATTAATAACACTTAACACAAAAACCATGATCTTAAAAAATAAAGCAAGGAGAAGCCTCTGAACCCTTCAAAGCAAAACCAATAATACGGCACTGGATGGTAACAGTTTGCACTGTAAACATCCAAAATATATGATTTGTGTAGCATGTACTTAAATCATAATCATCATCTCAAACTGCTTCCTCTAGATTTATTCTGCAAGATGCTTTCAAGCTCAGGTAGACAAAAACAA
Organism: Holocentrus rufus; assembly: GCA_900302615.1. Lineage (NCBI taxonomy): Eukaryota > Metazoa > Chordata > Actinopteri > Holocentriformes > Holocentridae > Holocentrus > Holocentrus rufus. The sequence goes on along the minus strand of OMLF01013205.1, from coordinate 6,905 downwards.
CGAATGGGAAAATTAGCTTTTGTATCAAGCATCAATCCACTCTATAACTATCCATTTTTAAATCAGATTATTTTAATCTAAAGCTGTCTGATATTATTCACTGCAGCTTTACGAAAAGGATGTATGGTAAAGCCCGATTCCAAGCATGTCAAAGTTTCAAGTGCAGAGCAACCATGAACAAATTGGATGCAATTTCACATTCAGCAAAGCATGTGAACAACAAATCTATGTGACAACAGTTCTGTTCCATATGTAGCCTAAATGTCCATTCATTTCAGGCGCATGGTCAGATGAAAGCACAGTGGTCGAGGCAAATGGACTTGCCCATGTGGCACACAATCATGCCAAGTCTGCTTAGAGGAAGGAGAAGGAACATTGCCCCTTAAAGTCAACCAAACACTTAAATGGGCGTATTTGTGCGGCGAGCTTGAGAATTGCTGGCCCTCATCAAACCATCCGTCCAAAACAGCCGAGCGCATTGAAGTTTAAAAGATGTCATTGCTCCCAATAAATGTGGTTATCATTGCCTGCCATGCAGGGAATAAAGTATATATTACTGTACAAAACTCTGGAGAGGCTCCACTTAATCTCCCCATGTGGGCTGAATAATGTGATACTGCTCAACAAACTGTAAACAGGCAGATTAACAGAGGTTTGCCACACCATGATTCACGTTTGCAGTGAAAATAAGAAATGTGAGTCATCCGCGTGATGCTGATATGAATTTATCAAGGCAAGCTTAAAGACAAGGAAAATTAGCAGACCACAGATGGATATTTTGATAATTATATCAATCAATTCAGATTTAGCCATGGAGTCAAAATACATCATTTCGCTTAAATTCAGTATTGTTTTTTTTTTAAGTGGTCAAGAACAACACCCACTTTCTCACCGTCACTCAGAATTATACACCTCTGACTATGGTGCCACAATTAGAAAACAGTATACATTTCCTCTGGCGTTGTTCCAGTGGAATATTCCAGCTAAACAGGTCGAACCTAGCCGTCACACCAGTGTGCACATCTAGTGGAGAGGATGCTTCTGCTGACATGCTGTATGGAGGCATTAACCTGGCCAACCATCGTGCCAATGGTGAAAGCTCCTGAATAAAAAGGAGGACACGATTGTCACAGCGTGTTTGCTCTCTTTGTTTCTCTTGTCTGAGCCACAAGGCCCTCCCAGAGCAGAGAGTAAAACCCACAAAGAGCCACTCTCTAATGTAATGAGAGGCGACCGGGATGTTGAACGAGCTCTGGCAGCAGCACAGAGAGCATGTGCTAATGCTAACGCTAACGACAGCTTCAGTTTTAACTGGATTTACAAGAAATGGATTTCTCTCTATAGTCCACACATGCTGGAAACCCAAACATTTCTTGGCTATCTTTGTAGTGATCTTGTTCTGTTGACCTCATGGTGACACCATACTAATTTTCAGAGGATAATATACAACAGAGGCATACTAACACAGATCTGTGAAAGTGGGCTGCTCTTCTCATTGGATAAACCTTTGAGCAAAAACACCAGAGGCTATAAAGGATATGTGTATCTGTTTAAGAGTTGAGCAAGTTTAATTACTGTGAATAAAGTGGTTATGCCATATGGCCTAAAGGAAATGCTTCAGTTGCTACTGCACTTTCCTTCTAGCCTAAGTGTTTCTTTATAATTGCAACCTCTAACGCTTTTAAGCGTCAAAATGTATGAAAATACGAATCTCTGATGTCACATAAGTCTGCTTCATTTTATTTGAACAAGATGACAGACCGAATTTCAATTTTCCCCTATAATGTCAAATTTATGTCTAACATGTGCAATGCATGCCAACTTCCGTGGTAGTTACGCCTTGGATTTTTTTTTATGATGTTAACACAATTGGAAAATTATGCTCCAATTTTTCCCAGCGGTCATCTCCCCATGGACACGCTACTGCCTCCCACAGTGGAGAAACCTGGCCCTTGGCATTCAATTTGTAGTACTTTCCAAAGTAGGGATCTCCTTGTTGCCCTGCAGTCTTAAGGATGGCAGACATCAAAGGCTCTGGCACACACAGGCCCCATGTCAAACATTATACAAAAATTGAGCACACAATTCTTCTGTTTACACCCCATACCGCATTCCTATACCTTATGTGTCTGCTCATGAGGACATTAATATGATAAGAAATAATAGAAGGTTTGGGGGTTGGATGGGGAAGAAACTAGAGTTAACAGAATAAAAGAAATGACCTTAGGACAGTCAAGATAGAAAAGAAAGCACACATCTCTAACTGACCACTCATGCTCCATCAGAATCATATTTTTTCCACTTCATGCTTGGTTTGCCAATGAACCTTTCCCCCTCTGTAAACAAAACACATATTTGCACAGAAAATTACATATACAAGGAGATGTGCGCTTTACACTCAATGCTTTGGACACTGCAGCTTCTCCAAATGGAGCAAAACAAGGGCCTTTATATCTAGTTACGGACAAAGTGCACTTCAGCATGGCTAAGTGGTTTTAGAGGGGGTAGGGATGGAGGTGGAGTCAAGATCCATCTTGACATTTCTTGCACCACAATTTTGTAGGATAGAAAATTCAAAGACAGATGCGAATACTTGCAGAGACAAGCTTTAAAGAGCATTAAACAAATACATTTTGGAATTCAGACCAAAGGGTGTCACAAATGCATTTCGTGAAACAACCATTGCGGGAGACTCTTTAAAAATTTGATGTTTATAGGCTATAATGTGGCCTCGTTGTTGAACAGTCTGGATGTTGCTGGAACACATGGCACAACAACTGGAATGGAATCACATCTGACATGTATATATTCCAACTACAATTTATAAATAGCTTAATAAATGTTATGCTCTCCCGCACCACAATACTATTACTCTCGAAATAAATGAAAGGAGACATTTGCCCTCTGTCACTTCAGCATACAAAGAAAGCAGAGTTGTTAGTAGGTAGGTATACTTGCATCTAATATGGAGGGTTAGGGATAAAAGAAACCTGAACACCCAGATGGAGAAACTCTGCTCATTAAACTCCAAACCTTAAAAAGCTAAGTAAAGAAACAAAGTTCTGCACGTGTACTCTCTAAAATGAGGAATGCATCCATTTTTCAACATTTCCTCTGAGCTTGAAGACAGCAGTGAAACAGTCAGCAGTGGAAAAAGGTCAATTAGCTTATTAGGGCCTATTCAGCTAAAGGTGATTTCATACTGTTGACATGTAATATTCTCTCCCTATCTCTTATTTGACAGTGTGCTCACAGTCCATAACATTTGTAAATTATAGCGAGGGAGAATGTGAAAGCTGCAGTCCAGCATGGCGGATAAACAGACAGACAGACAGACAGATAGACACTTTCCTAATAAAAAAAAAAAGTAGTATACGTCTACATTTGTAGCTTTTCTTAGCTTTCCAAAAATATTACAGCCCCGATTTTTTCACCGATCACCAATATCTGACAGCCAATGAAATCCACCATTCTTGTTGCAGCAACTTCAAACACACCGGGAATAAGCTGTGGCAAGGTGACGAAAAGAAGAAAAAACATACAATTGGAAAGCTACCCGAGGGCACGGGCCAGAGAGAGGTCAGCTCATTGACACTGCTATCCTGTCAACTGTGTTCTTCCGACACAAGTCCACTTTCAGGGGGGGGGTCGCAGGGGTGCACGCTGCCCACCGAGGTTCACTTTATTTTAGCATTCACCTATGAAATATACACAATGTTTTAGCCTCCCTTCCCCAGCTTATGATCACGACAATTACTGGTAACAATCCTACGAAAGCGCAGCAGTTCAAAGTAATACTATTTCCCCATGCAGCCTATTCTTGTTGCAGGTCTCGTAATCCCAAGCACACATTACACGCACATTATGCACACAATGTACATTCATCAGCTGTCATCTCCACTTGATATGATGATCTCTCCATCACAGTTTTAACATAGATCAATAGGCATAATGTGTCCCTTAGGGCCGCGCTCTATCTATTGTCAGAGGGGCTCAAAACCAGCCACTGCAATCAAAATGAGTCTCATTTCATTTTCTAGCAACTTAGATTTAAAACAAGCCTCGGACAAATTATGATTTTAAATATTATTCCACGTTTTTAAATATCAGGCTAAAAATTTGGCATGTTTCTATTATACCACTGGTCTGATTAAGCGGTGTTTTTAAGGGAGATTTGCTCGTATTATTGATGCCGTTGCGCTCTTCTGGCAACGAGATTTAACACTAACACAGCCAGCCAAGCCTGATCCATCAGCATGTCATCCTCTAATGATTCCTGAAGCGCTCCATTGACCAGGAGAAGGGAGGGCACTGGTTTGAGATCGCAGCAGATCTGTCTACAACACTAATGATCATTGTGGTTAAATTCCTCTAATTAGCCACATGCATGCCTGCTGAATCTGCTGCTGGTCTGAGATTTGCAACGGGAAACACTGAGCTGGTGCTTTCAAAGCCACAGACATCTTGAAGTGCAAAAAAGATTTCCCCCAAAGGGTCCTATGGCTGTGTTCATGGCACCCAATATAAGTTAAAGATATTCTCATGCTTATGAGAGAGAGCAGGCAGTGTAATTTAAATTCTGTTGACATTTACTGTCAAGGAGTATTAATTCACAGGCATCCTCTGCTGCATGGGCTTACTCAGCACCAGCGGGCCGCAGGCTCTGGAGAAAGACATTCTCTCTTTACTGTACTCTTACCAGATCCCCCCTCAGTCTATAGCAGTGATCTGAGGCGCACAACCCCCAACCTATAGGTCACAATGCCAAAATGCAGCGATATAGCCCGGTGGAATGTCATATATACAGGTTGTGTCCTCAAAACACACAGACACCTTCAGACTACATCTCAGGAGATATGCCTCTCTCATCATGCCCTGTCACAACAGTAAAGATCCAAAAATTTCTTTAGGACACCACTTACAGGAAAAATCAAATCAGTTTAACTTAGTGTGAGATCTATTTGTGGCAAAACCATTGCTATTTGTGTGGCTAAGTGCATCACAGCTATCTCCACAGAGGCTACGCTCCAAAAGTAAGAAAACAACTCTATTACAACCTAAGTGATTTTTGACCCTTCAATCCCTTCTGCAATCCCTGTAGAACATCATGTTTGCTTTAAAAAGATTGGGGTAAAGAAAATGATGAATGAAATATTATCTGACTTGTACTCCAAATCACAAACCAAAACCAGGTCAGAGTTTTGCATGCTCCCATTCCATTTTAAAAGACCATTTTTGTTAATTTTTTACAACTTTTCTTACAATAGTACATGTCTGCGTGCATGTACAACATGTGCATGGACATTTATGCTTATCTGTTTGTTTTCAAAGTGTTAAATGCAATTTGGTATGTGCGCATGCACATTTATCTGTTGAAATAAAATATATTGGACAAGGCTTGAGCGTAGCTTAGCTCCTAGCAATGACACGACCTTGAGTGAATAATCCAGCCCTAATCATCAGACGATCTGGGGCTAGAAACCTGGGGGGAAATCTGAAGCCTTTTAAAATGTAACAGAGAACAATTACCTGTTTGTGCGGGGTTAATAAATAATGGATAGTAATGTGTTTTATATTTAGGGAAATTCCTCTTTCAAAATAATATGAAAGCATGTAAAAATGGAATACTTGCATTTTGATATTTGTACCTGCTACACTTAAAACACACAATGCCATAGAGACGTGCTTCTGCTTTGCAGCCATCATGTATTTTCACATTTATGTGTACATTAAAATATTCTGGAGGTAGGAGTTGACAGAAAGCAGATTTTTTTTTTTTTTGAAGGAATCGTTCACTAATAAAAGCTTAATGAAATGGAAAGAAGGTGTTCTTGGTTAATTTCAGACATAAATTAAGAAACTTGTGAATGCAGACCATATGCTTGCCGATGAATTGTGACCTAAATGGAGGATTAAACTGTGTATAACAGAGCCTTTAACTGCCTGTGCTGGAGCTGTGACAGGTCCTTGGGAGATACACAGAGACTGCTTGCAACACATGTCATATATCATAGCTTCAATCTGTACCCCAACCACTACCTGCAAGCTACAAATGTGCACTTCTCCTGTCATTTCTGCAAAGAGAGGAAAGGGGAAAAGGGGGGTTGCAAGCTAAAATCCAAATAGATTCACATTCTGTCTGTTTGTTTTATTTGTCTAGCCTACATTCTTTGAATAGGAAAATAAATAAATAAATAAAACAAATACACTAATATAAACTAATTTATAACGTCCAATGTTACATTACTCCCATCACCCCACACTGAGCCACCTAACTAAACACCCTAGAGCTAAGAGCGCTCCGGTTTGAAAACATAACCATCCATTAAGTTTTTATTCGAATGACGCCTTTGGACTGAATGTGATCGCTTAGATGTATTATGCAAACATACTGTAGGTGTGAGAAATAACACTTAGCATCCATGTTTAAAAGCAGAGACTTGATTGATTTTGAAATTTGCAAAAGCTGCAGCCCCCTGGCCCGCGTGCTGCACAAATGAATGCTGGGAGGTTCCAGTGACATGCATACATCTGGAGGGAACACCGTGCAGAGACTCTGTTTCTGATACATTTCACATTCCTCATTCTCAGGCCCAAAGGATCGCAGTGTGAGAGACCACATTTTCCAGTTCATTTGCAAGAGGTATTAGCGCCTGATTCACAGGCAAATTTATACATTAAGATAACTGTGAAAATGCAGCGCACTTTCATGTTGTATAACAAGTAACAGAGTTGAATGCACAATCGAGATAGATTCGGATGAAAATTATTCTCTAACATGTTTTGTTTATAAACAATTTGCCATCCAGCAAATCAACTCTACTTATTATATGGATTTTATTCATCTCCTCCAAAAGGCTTTGCAAAATGCTTATTAAGAGGGATGGTGAATCAATTAAACATTA
>OMLF01013203.1:4063-19063 GCA_900302615.1 Holocentrus rufus | reverse complement strand
AGATGAAGCTGGACTTCCGTATTGGATCCACAGAGCTATGCAGTGATCCCAATGAGGCACTGCCTGCTGGGGTAGTGGTGGTCAATCTACTGAGGAAGTACCTCCTTCCTGAGGTAAGGGACAGTCAAGATTTTTTTTTTTACATATTATCCCCCCAATTCAGACATACATGTTACTTCCCCAGTTTAGTCACCTGTCACTGACACCCCTACTGTTGGGGTTGTAGACTGCCATGTGCTTCCTCTTATACACACACATTTGCCCAGCCGCTTCTTTTACCTGCCAGCAAGGGGATTCAGAGAGATGCATGATGCATGCAGAGGGCTGCATGCATCAGATCCCTTCCTCATTGAGTATGACCCTGCAACCAGCCAGTAGGAGTCACTAGTGCGGCACCGGCCTCTCGCCTGCAAACATGGCCAGTTGTGCTTGTGGGAATGCCAGGCTACTGCTGGGAATGGATGGAGGGTGGGTTCTTTTAGCCTAAGACAATCAAAGATCTTATCATTATTATTTAGTTTATTGTTGCCCTATTCTGTTCTATTCGTGTACAGAGCAGGAGCTCAAGGGATGCAAGGAGTATTATGTCATTCTCATAGCAGCAATTTGACGACATGCTTGCAAGCTGTCTGATTAACATTAGCTTGCTAACCTGAGGTAACTAATGAGATAGCATTACTGAAAATAAAAACAAACCAGAGAAACTAAACAATTGCTCTGCTATTTCATAAAGGTGGTGCTAACTAGAGGCCTTCATGGGTCCAAATATTTGTGCCTGTACCAAAAAGGAGCCAGAATTGTACTACCCGGAACCGAACCAGACCTGCATCTATTATTTGAAAGCTGGTCCCAAACCCATGCAAAACTGAGAGATGTGGGACCTGAACCTGGCCAGGAGACACAGACCTGATCAGCACCGATTTCACAGATAACTGCTATTAAAGGAATACTCCAATGTTTTGAGCAAAATACACTTTTAACGACTTACCCAGACTGAGACAACATTTTTACATTTTCTTCTCTGGTTTGGCTCCAATTAGCAGCATTTCAATTTCCAAGACATGTATTTCAAATATACATGATACACTGTGTAAATAAGACAACTTCGGAGTTGCTGTGTGGTTTTTTTTATCACTTTGACGGAGCTAGACCAGCTGACTTGTGTAGACTTCAAGTCTTTATGCTAAGCTAACATGAAATGCTAACCATCAGAACTGAACCACTGGATGTACAGAGGTGAAAATGGTATCAAATATCTTGTCCCAGTCTGGATAAGTTGGCAAAAGGGTATTTTGTCCAAAACAATGGAATATTACTTTAAAAAGTTAACGGTAATTTACAAGTTGTCAAAATAAAACTTTGCATCTTATGTATTCTAACGTTAATAGCCTTCTCCCCTGTGCCTGGCTGTGACATATATAATCCAATCCATATATAAGCAATAGAACAGAACCTGACTGACCATATAGAAAATGTTGATTGGAACCTGTAGGGGTCCTGGGTCAGGTCTCAGGTCCTAGGGTTTGGGTGGACCTGTGAAGACCTCTAGTGCTGAGCCCATTATGAAATATAGGATTGAAGTTAATGTTACTCACTGCAAAACAATAAGGGGCTGCTTACATTCCTCCTTGGGCTGATCTTTCTTCTCTGTGACATTGGCATAATGGCTAAGACTTGTTTAACTTGAAACACATACTGAAGCACTCCAACCACATCCAAAATGCGAGGCCCATAACTTCGAGGAGAAATGTGCCTGCCGCAACTAAACCATTTAACCTGTGTGGAAAAAAGATGCAGGCGCAAGCAAAAAGCATCTTGCATGATCACAGTCTAACACATTTCTGCATTTCATGTAAAGCCATTTTTGTTCCTATAGTATACTAAAATACAGTTAGACAATGGTTGCATACATGGTCTGCTGTGTTTTTCCCAGGCCAGTATCTTGGTTACCACCAGACTGTCTGCCCTGGAAAGCATCCCTCAGAAATATGTGAGTCACTATGCACAGATTTGTGGCTTCAATGACCCAGATCGCCAGAGGGCCTACTTCACCAGTCGGTTGCTGCAGCAGAGTGGGGAGAACCCTCGAAACCGTGAGGCACAGGCTCTCATAGAGCTGCTCTACCTCAACCTCCAGAGGGAGAGCCAGCTGGCTACAGCCTGCTTCCTCCCCTCCTACTGCTGGCTCACCTGTGCTACCTTACACTTACTCCATTTCACTGATGCCAAGGCACCCATCCGCACACTGACTGGCATATACACCAGTTTCCTCAGGCTCAACTTTGGAGGTGAGGTGATGGGCATGGGGGTCGGGACAGGCATGCCCATTCAGGAGCACCACAACTCACTGATGCTGTATGTAGTTCGTACAGTTGGGAAACTTGCATTTGACGGTGTGACAAACAAACGCACTTCATTCTCAGAACAGGAACTTGAGCAGTGGGTGGGAGGAAAAACAAAAACCGATGAGGAGCTGCGTCAGCTCGCTATGTTCCGAACTGATGTGCTAGACTTCTTTTTGACTCCATGTGTGAATAGTAGTCAGGGTTTTCTGGTGGAAGTGAATGAGAATGATGAGAAGCGTTACGTGTTTGCTGTCCCAGCCATGCAGGAATACTTGGCCGCTCTCTATGTGGTTCTAGGAGAGAATAAATCTGCTCTAGAGAAGCTAACAAAGCAGGTAACCGTGGCAATTGGCCAGGCAGGTGAGGATGTTAATGCCCTCATCACTGTCCTTTCAAAATTCATTCCTCTCCGTGTCTTTGCTGTCTTCAACCTCCTCAAACTTTTTCCAAAGTTGTATGAGCAAATCAGCAGTCGCAACAAAGGCAGGATTGCCAGAACCATGGCAGCTGAAATGTTCCGCACTGAGGATAGCTACAATGAGGATGTCTTGGATCAGGTGGAGCAAAGCCTATTGGGAGTCCATGGCCCACAGCCACAACAGAGCAATGAAAGCCAGCCCTTTGAGCTCTACCCCATCTTCATGGGTGGCCTGTTGCATTATGGTAATCGTGTCCTTCTCCAGCAATTGGGCTGCAGTATCAAGAGCACCACTGTGGCCCAGATCACACGAGCCCTGAGGAAGTACCTAGTCAGAGGTACTATTTTTTTCTTTTAATATACACTTTGAATGGATTCATGTATTTGAAGCACTTAAGTGGCACACTTTAGTTGATTGTTATGCAACTCCTGTCTTCCCTGTAAAAATAATACTAATGAGTGAAGTTAAAGGAATACTCCAACATTTTGGGAAAAATACCCTTTTTCCACTTACACAGACCGAGACAAGATGTTCGACACCATTTTCACCTCTGTACATCCACTGATTTGGGTCTGATGGTTAGCATTTTGTGTTAGCTTAGCATAAAGACTTGAAGTCCAGACAAGAGTCATTAGCTTAGCTCCGTCAAAGTGAAAAAATACACCTTATAGTAACCCCGAAGCTGTCTTATTTACACAGTGTATCGTGTGTTACACGGTAATGAAATATACATCTTGGATCTTTTTTTTTTTTTAAAAGGGGAGTTGTTTTAGGAGAAGTTAGATGGTAGGTACTATAACCAATGAACACATATTTTCAGTGGTTATAGTTCCTACCATCTATAGTTTCTACCAACTAATTTCTGCTAAAATTATAATAAATACCTTGTGTAAATACATGTAAGACAGAGTAAGACTGCTTTGGAGTTGCTATAAGGTTGATTTTTTTCACTTTGACGGTACTTGGCTACTGACCCCTGTCGACTCATCTTGTCACTGCATCACTTCAAATTAGTAAAAACATTGGTTTTGTTTGTTGTCTATGTTTTTGTCATATCCTCTTTCTTGTGTAACCTTCCCTCTCTGTCTTTTATTTGTTTTAATGGTGAAATCCTCCAGATACTTCCTCTTCAAATACTGTTGTTATAGGTGAGCATTTTGATAAAAAGTTATATAGACAATAATAATGATTTTGTTATCTTGTTTGTTTATAGAGCTCAGCAAGCCACAGCCGCCAGAGGAACTGATGGATCTGTTGGTTCTACTATATGAGTTTCAGAACCCCAGACTGACTGCTGAGGTTCTGCACTCCATCAGAACCATCCGCCTTAGCAACGTACGCTTGACGCCTCTCAAATGCTTTGTTCTGAGTACTGTAGTGTCATGCAATCCATCCAGGTACTACAACTATTTCTTTTTTATCATGAACTATCAAGAATGTGATACGCTTTGCATTTTAAAGCTGCAAAATGCAAGATTTGTATCTAAAGACCTTTTTACAAAATGGGGCTACAGATTGTTCTGTTGCCCAAATGAAATTCTGGTGTTGGGTGTGGTCACTAATGAGAAATCTTTTGTTGAAACTTCAGAATGAAATCCAAAAGTGTCATGTAAACAGCTTGGAGTGAGCACTCCAGAGAAAGCTGGACAGGGCAATGGCTGAACCTATTCACCACCTCCACCTCACGACACACTATGAAGACATTTTTTGTTTATTGACATCACCTCACAAATAGGGATGGGCTATCGAATTTTCATGGTACCATCATCATGGCTAGAAATACAATATCATGACATACACCAAAATTTGCTGCAATACTATAATTAGTGTTAGAACATAATGAAATCATTTAACTGCACGTGTTGCACTGCATTTCATGACAATGGGTATTTAATTATGCTAACTAGAAGAGTGCACTCAGTAGTGTGCACATCTCCTGCAGGTGTGTGGGGACCCAGTATCTATATAAAGTAGATAGCTGTGATTGCTTTTTGTCACAACTCGTTGTAGAGTGGGTGAGAAGGGTTTTCTGTGATGGCTTTTATCTTGTCCCACATCCAAAGACACACTTCATGTTTTACAGTGGTGAAGCATTAGGGGATTGAACCTATTTTAACCCTCACTTGTTGACAGATTACATCAGCCTCTGACACTTTAACCAGTGATGTTAGGGACAGAGATGGAGGGATCATAAAGAATGACGACGCCCCTGGTTTAGGCGGATAGGCCCAGTAGTTTGTAAGATTATCCACAGGCAGAGAGACAGACAGACACACACACACACACACACAAAACCAAACGCACAAGCTCCTGGCAGAGATAGCAAGAACACACAGATGAGAGCAGACAGACTTGCTCTCTCTTAACGAATTAGCTGGAGTAGTTAGATTATTTAGCATTCTTGGGTGACAAGTCCCAGCTTGGTTTGCTGGCCTCACTGTTGTCGAACCTTGTTACCATGTGTTTGTCAGACAGGAGAGGAATGCCCTTTATGGCTATGCAAAATAAACAGCCCATGAGGACAGCATCACTGTCCTCTGTTAAACAAACATTTTGCAGATTTTCAACCCAAACTCTATCATACTACTGTGGTACATATGTCAAAAACACATAAAACTGATCAATACTGTCTGTGAATCAAGAGGTCACTCCAGCAGCCAGGATTACTTCTGCCACATGATCTTGCAGAACTGCAGTGCCTTGGGAAGAACCATTTGCAAATCGATAGAGGGGTGTACAACACTATCTTACCATGGACCATATGGATGAAATTCTTTGTGTTGTTCTTGTTCTTTTGTAGTCGCATATTTGTGGCTACTTATTCGAACATGAATATAGCGTGGAATTCACTATAGAGGTGGAGACTGCAGCAGCAGCTGCAGCCGAGGGAGCAGCCTTGCTGGCTGTCACTCTGATTGAAGTCAGACAATATGGGAGCTGTGTGGTGTACAAATCTTTTTCCTTAATTTTTGAACAAATAAATGAACAATCTAAGTGAGTCATGGGAGGAGGTGGTGCCCATTGCGCGCTTGGTGTTGTCGTATTTCCAATACAGACAACTGTGCCCAGTTTATGTAATTTTTCTACATTTCATGAATTAAAAAAAATCTTAGCGCATTTGCAATGTTTAAAGTTTTAAAGTTTTAAGTTTTCATATAATGCAAGCTATTTTAGCAGAGAAATTATTCTTTAAACAGTAACTTAAACCCCAAACCTAAATCTGAGTAAAGTCTGATGTCTAATGGTGAAAGTGAAAGTGAAATTAGGGTACAGAATGGGCCATTTGCTGATATTTGGTGCCAGGTGATGTCAAACCCCAAACCCTATTTCGGTTTTGGGTTTTATTATTATATGTTCTCTAGAAGAGGCAGTAATCACAATATATATGATAACACTGAGGGCAGTTTCTTAAGTATTTTTCACTGCTACATATAGTAAAACCAGTATATTGGCCCACCCCTATTCATAGGATTTTTGAACATTGAAGCCCTCAAAATCCATTTAGTTATCTGTTGCTAGCATTTGGGGGCACTGTGTGAAATGTGTGAGTGCAACTTTAATATATTTGGCAGATTTTAAAAAAATCTAGTAATGACTACATGGTCTGTTAAGTTACCATGCAAAATATTACTTAATCTTTTCTTGTTCATAGATTTTAAAAAGGGCTCTGGTGTCTTCTTGTAGCTATCACCTTGAAGAGCTGGACCTGTCCTCTTGCCTCTTGACAAATGACATGCTTGAGATGCTGCTTCCTGCCTTCAGACACACACATGACCTCAAGTGAGACAAACTGACTAACTAATCTCTTGTGGTTTACAGTCAAGATCTTAGGATCCTAGAAAAGAAGAGACCTCTCACATACATGTTTTACTTTAGAAGATGAACCACTTATGGTTGTCTTACAATAGTTATAATTAAACAGTGTACAGAAGATTCAAATGTTCCTTTGGCCTTACCTTTTAAAGGGTTATTTTTTGAAATGCCACTACATTTCCCAGCCTCAGTTCAGCGATTGTTTATCACAGATAAGTAAACATGTCAAGGCCACAAAAACCTGATTACAGGCGGTTAATCTAATGTGACATGCTTTGTTATGTCAGCATTCACATTGGGTTGTGTCCAAATATGATGCAACACAGGCCACTCTGGCTTATATTACTAATTAATGTTTGTGAGCAGGTAATTCCAAGCTTAACTGCACATATCAGGTCCTAACTTGATCTCTGTCTTAGTAACTACCTTCCCAGGAAAGTGATAGTTCTTTGAAAGTAAGGAAAAGGTTCTAAGATATATCTAAGATGTCTTGTTTTTGAAATTGAATGAATTTGTTCATGCTAATTTGCTAATTACATGCTAGAATTTTGTTATTTTTGTAGACTAGTTTTGGGTCAACACTCCATGGACAACCTGGTTAACATGCTTGACTCACTCCTATATTAATACGGTTGTTGTGGAAAAGGAACATCTTATTGGTTTCAGTTTTTTCCCTGTATTACAAGTGAACTTCTTAGACAAAGAGGATAGCTGTCAGCCAGAAGTTTGCATATTTACCTAACAATGGCAAACTGTGGCCTCAGATCAGTCTCAGTATTAATGAATGCACACAGAAGGATTCAAAAATGTATTTTGGGATTTATATAAAAATCACTCTCTTCACAAAAAAATTCCTCAGTACACATAAAAATATTTATTGTTGTGTCCACAAATGTATTTCTAATGCACACACAAATATTTCTTGTTTTGAACATATTTAATAGAAATCCACAATGTCATGCCTTGCCTAAGGGAAACCTGAGCACAACACAAAATTGCCTTCCCTCTTTCCCCATTCCCAAGGAGGACCAGTGCCACAACGGTTGCAGTCCAATAAATATGTTGATTTATTCAAAAACAGGTTCAAAACAACGTCAGGGAGAGCACAGCCAAAACAACAAATAAAATCACTTGTTATGCAGTCTAACTTACCTATCATGAAACAAAATAAAACAAAATACAGATCCCTAACATAAACAGGAGTAAAACAATCGAACAAAAAAGGCTTCTCACCCCTACGGCTACCAGGACTGCTTTCAAATACTATTTACAATATTTACAACAATCGTCAACCTAAAATCACTAAGGCAATAGTTAGTAGTCAATACACAGTTCGAAAGTTTGGCAATCACTAACACAAACAACACGGTCAAGTTGGAAGTTGGGAATGAGTTGAAAGGGAAGAGGCCTCAGTCAGCTGTCATTTTTTAAAGTCGGTGTCATCCGTCTCCCGCCATTTGTCTCTCGACCAATCCCCAGCTGTCAATTCTCAACACGAACCCCTCCAGGTTCGACCCGATCGCGTCAGTTCAGGCTCATTATTTAATTATTCCAGCAGGCTTTAGAGGGTCTGGCTGTGCGCTGCTGCATCAAGGCTCTGAGCAAACTTGAACTTGCAGAGGGACAGCAGTCTCACACTTCCAGAGTGTGGGTCTGATATGTCTCAGATTTAGGAGTGAAATGAATGCTGATCTGGCCAAGAAAAAAACTGACACCGGTGAGGTTTTGGTCAAGCAAGCATCAGGTAGGCAGAAGAATATTTTTGTGATGAGAGTCATTTATATATAAATCTGAATGAATCCTTGTGTGTGCATTCATTAATATTGAGACTGATCTGAGCCCTGAGCAAACTATTCTGTTAACTGGGTTTAATGTTGTAAAGAGTAAGGTCTTCACCTGCTCAATATGAGAAGTTCCCTGAGATAAATTAAGTTATGATTCGGCACTATGTAAACAAAATTGACTTTGATTTTGCTTATTCATAACAAGAAGGAGACTCAATCTCAGGGTATCTGAGGTTCCTGTAAACAGTTTAACGTGAACAAGACCTTAACCAGAGCATGTCTAAGAGTGTGGTTTCTCCATGCATTTAAACATACCCGTTCTTACTGCTGTTTTTCAGTTAATTTTTAGATGTGAAGCACCTCTATGAACTGTATTGAACTCATTCATTCACTCACTCACTCATTCACTCACAGGATCACGGTTAGCTGCGCTCCATTTGGATGTTCAGCTCGCCACTTTGTACATAAGGGCAAGGGCAGATCAAAGTAGTAGCTGTAGGCTACTGGCTATCACGTAAAATGTGTAATTGTAGCTGTGAAAACAAACAGTAAATTAACTTTAACCTTGACCTTAATTAACCTCGCTCTTCATCAAAGCCACACTTAAGAATCATCTCTGTGCTTCTGCAAACATTGTGATGGTAATCCAATGATAATTTCACCATGATTTAGCAATAATATATGCTGTCAGGTCAGCAAAACCAGAGTATGGTGGTTCGGTTTTGGAGCACACACAAACATTCAGGAAGCAAGCTTAATCCGACATGCATCTAAAATACAGCTAAAACTGATATAAAGTTAAGTGAATGCACAGGTAGTTTAGTTATCTTATTAGTTATGTGTTCAGTTATTTATGCCTCTGCTCTTTTTGCTGCCAACATTTTAATTGCAAATTATATCGCACTGGAAGTCCTGTATCTAGCACCACTTGTTGGTGTTCCCTGGAGGTGTGCCTTGATTCGCCATAATAGAGAGAGGATGAAGAGGAGGCTTTGTCAGTTTTTTTATACAAAAAAATCTCATTTATCAATTATTCAGTGATAATTTCCCATGAACAAAGAGGCTGCATTTTATTTAAGTTTTCAGATTTGTTTTATATAAAAAATCCATTGGAACTAACAGTGGAATTTTGCACTTGTCAGTCCGCTCCCTAGTATGCATATCTAAGCAGATGCCAGCATCATTCGTTATCCTAGACATAAGTAAACTGTAAAATTGTACCTAAATGGATCC
This sequence comes from Holocentrus rufus, assembly GCA_900302615.1. Classification (NCBI taxonomy): domain Eukaryota; kingdom Metazoa; phylum Chordata; class Actinopteri; order Holocentriformes; family Holocentridae; genus Holocentrus; species Holocentrus rufus. Next base: position 9,469 of record OMLF01013203.1, on the reverse strand, counting down.
AAATTTATTGTGTTTTCTATACCAGTCTACCTGAAAACATAACTGATTGGTTCATGCTCAATTTTCCTTGTTCAAAAAACCTATGACAATGTCCAAATATTCTTAGCTTATGATAACTAGTGGCATATGACAATGAGTGGTGTTTCGCATCTGTGACAGTGTGTCTTTGTTGTATTGACTGCACTGAACGACTACCAGGCTTCACTAGCATGTGTATGGTGTGTGAATTTGTGACTGCTGTGTATGCCTTTCTCTTTTGCCTTCAGTCTCCAGTTTAACAGCCTGGGTCCTGAGTCCTGCATTATCCTGAGAGATCTGCTACTAGACCCCAAGAGTTCTGTTAGATCTCTACAGTAAGACTATGCTATTTATGTCTTAATGCTGATTTAGGCTGCGTGTCCAAAGGTTTCTTCTCTTTACTGTGCTGCTGTTTCCTCAACTCAAACTGGAAAGAATGCACAATTGTGTGGTTCAAGTCTCCAAGCTGAACTAACCAAAAATGTTTAAAGCTTAGCAAGCAGTGTTGGGTTCCACATGATTCCTCTAGTCAGCAGTCGTAGTCAGAACCAGCACTTTCCTTTATCTATTCAGCACTGCTAAAGAGGCACTTTGGACACAGCCTCACTCTGCATTGTTGGAACCTATACAGGTGCTCCTAAGGTAAGTCTTTATGTTGGCACTTCTGAAATTTAAACGGATTACTGCATTTATGACAAGAACATTTAAGATTAGCACAGAACTTTTCCATATAAATAAATTTGTTCTAAATTTGTTATGTTCTATCTAATGCCAAATGAGTTTATACAATGATGATTAAGCCCATCACCCAACAATAAAACCCCCTGCATTTTCCACTGTTGCAGACATTGCAAAGCTGGTGTCTAGAAAAGAAGGCAACATCCCCATACCAGTGTACAGTTGGCCTTTTGGTGACACGTCAGCCACACTTTCTACTAGAATTTACACTTAAAATTATGGCAGGGCTAGCAGAGCTCCAGAAGTATTTTTACCATTGAGTTGTACCTTTAATGATAACCGCAATCTCCTGGATAAATAAATGATAAATTTTATGCCCGTAGCTTAAAAATGTTTCAACTTTATTTGTGAGAATGAAGAATAGGATTTTCACAATACTTCTGTAACCCTGGCCACCGAATATAACTCCACCTACTTTGCAGCTCTATTACCTCACCTGACATTTATGTAACTATAACATGTTTTTGTTCTCTTTTCTTTATAAAGCTTCAAAGAAACCTGGAAGTGTATTTTTCATGCATTTAATTTGTTGCCACTAGAGGGAGACAAACGGAACATATTGTACAGTACTTCCGTACTACAGGTCTGATCGTCAAGTGAATTTGTAAATTCATTTGGCAGCCTATTTTACAATCCTAATTTGTTGCTTGGTTGAGATTATAGGAAAATAATAACTTGTCAATAAGCAGTAGTCAAAAAAGTGCCCATATTCAGCATGCAGTCATAGACTTTCATTTGAGTTTGGTTCAGTGAGATCATCAGCTGCCTTTTTCTCGCGTCACCATGCTTAATTATGGTGTCATTTGAGTGGAGCTACATGTCTCCTCATTATCCCAAACTGTTCTCTAGACTATGTGATAATCCTTTGCTGGAGTCTGGAGCCCGCAGCCTGCTGGAAGCTTTGCCAAAGAACCAATCACTGAGGAAGCTGTCCCTGATGCACACTGGGATTGGGGACCAGGGGGCCCTGGAGCTAGCTGAGAGACTCTACCAGCACACTGGCCTGCAGGAGCTCAACGTGGCCTATAACAACATAGGAGACAATGCTGCCCTCGCCCTAGTGGATGCCTGCCGGGAGCATCCCAGCATACACACTGTGCAGTAAGGAGCACTTTATTGCATTCAGAGTTGTGTTATTCCACATTTTCAGATTATTTCACTGAAACTCCACAACTAGGTATCTCACACAGCAGTTGCACTGTTGTCAGGTCCTTCTACCTCACATCCAGTGTTGCCAGATCCCTCCACTGAAAAAAAAAAAGAAAAGAAAGAAACATACACAGAGCATGAAGATTAGTCACCAAAAGCTTTACTAACTCTGTCTCCCAAATCTGGCAACTCCTTTCTCCTCCTTTCTATAGCAACACAGAGTTACTTCCACCCCTCCACCCCTTTCAAACAGAAATGTCCTCATTTTTAAATAACAAACCAAACAGACAGAAAGGGGAAAAGTGAAATTTTATTCAGTTGCAAATCTACAAATAATATATTACATTGAACACACTGAACTTGCACTGGAAGGAAAAACTGTAAGTTGCTTGTAAAAAAAGAAAAAAAAGAAAAACGGGATTTGCAGTAATGAAGACTAGATGACAAAAAAGCATGCAAGATTCTCTGTGTTTGAATGAGAAAAAAGCCTAATTTTGCAGCATTCCTTTATTTGAGAAAACATGACTGAATTAGCTGAGTGTGCTGAGAATTAGAGAGTGTTCAAGGTTAAAAACTAAAAAGTCACCCAAATTTTTAGGTGCCTGCTGGTATTATTTAAAGCTTGTGTGGGTAACAATGTAGAATAGGCAGAATTCCAAGTCCCTCCCACGCACATGCCTAAGAATGGCTGTGTCGGTTGTCCATCCATCCATCTGTATTATATGCCCATCTGTCAAACACTCCACCATACCTCAAAATCTATTAGACACAATATGATGAAAATTGGTGAGCACATTCATGTTCCACAGAGGATGAATGTGGGTAAAATGTCAGGTTTGATATCTTAAAATCGATTTTGCAGATTTCCATGAAATTGGATGAGAACATTTATGCTACTAGGAGTATGCACTGTGTCAATTTTGGTGTCACTATTACCTTTCTTTTAATGCTACCATTAGGCCAAGTCTGTGGGGCTATGAAAATTGGTAAGCACTTTTGTGACCTCTTGACCCTTCCTCTGTGCCACTCTCAGGCCAAACATTTGACTTGATTCAACATATCAAATGCAGTGGATGGATTGCCATGCAATTTGCTGGGTACACTTATGCTGATTAGAGAATGAACCCTATTGATTTTGGTGAACCCATGTCCCAGTCTGCATGTAATTAAAACACTAACATAAAATTTCTACATTCATGCTCTGACAAAGGGGAATCCTAACACACTCCCCATTTTATTCACCTTGTCAATTTTGGTAACCTTACGACATTTACTCTAGGACCACCCTCAACCAAATGTATAGTACATATCCCCTCTCCCACAACTTGCCTTCAAGTTGTCAAGGGGTCAAGGGTTGTAAGGTCTATATCACAAACTTTAATATATCCAGCTAACACACCTGCATTTCTGCTGGAGAACCATGATTAGGCCAAGTATTCTGTCCTCACCTGGCATGTCAGTGCCAAACTAGACAGATAGCTAACAGTTGACTTGAGGCTTGGAAGAGTTAAGGTTCTTTACTTCAGTTCTTTAGGTTCCAATTTCCCATCTGTCACTGAATCTATTTCCTCTTGTAAAAAGGCATATATCTTCATCATTTTACCAAGTGAAAGTGCAGAACTGCTCACTAGCTCTGACCATGCAACAACTAAGATGGTGACTGGAACATAGGATTTTATATGCCTTTTGACCACTGGAGGGGGCTGAACATCAAAAACCCAAATTGAAAAGCATACCACATAGATATACCAGCACACCAAGTAAACCCTATTCTTAATTAAGTCCAATGTGAACTTAACAAACAAAGCTAACAGTATCATTAAATAGAGTTTTTACTACCCACAGTATGTACAAAAGCAGAAGTCTATGGATAAAGATCTTTATATAGCTCCAAAGTTTACACAGATAAAAGGTGATCAACCATTTCTTGGCAACAACCTGCCTGAGCAAACATGATATCCAAGTATCCAAATAAGTCGAAGTCAATGGGAACCTGGGAATATTTGACCATCAGTATCTTGCCTGTACTGTAGCTAAACGTTGTGAAAACAATTAAGAAAATGTTTTGTACAGATAACTCACCAATTTTCAGAATTTTGTGGAAGAATTAAGATTGAACAGTTTATTATACCTTTTTCTTTGTGAACGTCCTCATGTTCGTCCTCCGGTTTTTAGATTCTAAATTTATACAGCTGAGATGCTGCATTTTCCATTTGGTTTGTTACATTTATGGCTTGCGTATAGGCCCATAACTAGCTAATTTAAACTCTAACTTAATACTCAATTTCATAGGCTGTTGTGGGCTCTCATAGTGTGGGCTCCCTCTCCTCAATGATTAAAAACACTATACATGTATTATTTTGTAGTTATAATTACACACAAGTGTTAGAAGTGCACCCTAAAGTATTTTTGCTGTCACCCATTTAATACATGAAGTACTTCAGGCAATACATGAACACTGTAGCATCCAGTAGGTGTTCACATTATTTGTAACCCCTTCCATTGTTTATGGCCTAGCTTGTACCTGAACCCTCTCACTGATGTGGGAAAGCGGTCCCTGTATGTGCGAGGCATTCCCAAGGACCATGGTGGCACCGGCAGGCGGGTGAAGGTCCTGGCTTCTGTCACCGAGGGCTCAGACATCTCTGAGGACTGGCACCCCATTCTCAGTGTTATCCGAGAGAACGCCTCATCTTGGGAACGGGAACGTGTCCGGCAGCAGCTCCAGGTAGACACAAACTCACACATAAACAAATATGTGCATACAAATAAAACCTGAAAATGGGGACTCATTAAGGCTTATTTAAAGGAATACTCCAATGTTTTGGGCAAAACACATAAAGACTTGAAGTCTACACGAGTCATTAGCCTAGCTCCATAAAAATGAAAAAATAAACTTTACAGCAACCCCAAAGCTGTCTAATTTACATAATGTATCATGTGTATTCAAAATACAGTTAGATTAGTTAGATGGTAGGAACTACATATAGTTGTAACTGTAACTGCTGAACACATGGGTTATAGTTCCTGTCATCTAACTTCTCCAAGAACAACTCTTGTTTTTTAAAAATATTCCAAGGCATGTATTTGAAATACATGATACATTATGTAAACACAGGGCTGTACAGTGCGACAGGGCTGTACTGTACAGTGAGTTTTGCTTGCATTTGCTATTAAAAATTATATGTGCGATGATGAATATGAATCCACTCGTACATGTGTGATATGTTGTTGCTGGAGATCTGTCCAGACCAGGGTGTAAAATTAACACGTGCCATCCGCCAGTGGCTGGTAAATCTGGTAGTCTCACACACCACAGTGCCCAAACTTTGTCTGTACTGCGTTCAGTAACCTAGCAACCCATCATGCGTCACGGCCACAAGACTTGTCTTCTCGGCTGAAATCAAGACTGCCAAAATTTAAAAAAAAATACCAGTAATGTTAGATTTAATTTCCAACGTGATATTACAACCAATAGTTGTGGGTGCCCCAGTGGATCAG
>OMLF01013202.1:0-18050 GCA_900302615.1 Holocentrus rufus | reverse complement strand
CCCCCCCCACCTCCCGTCTTTGAAGGAAATCACGCTGTGGAGGAAAGGAGACGTGGTGAGGAAGAGCATGTCTCACCAGGCCACCATCGGCGCTCAGAGGTTCGAGGGCTCCGCCGCTTCGGAGAGCGCGCTGGAGCAGGCCGCCAAGGAGGAGAGCGGGTAGCGCCGCCGCCGCCTTCGCCGCCATCCAGCCTCCTCTCAGAAGACCCGTCAGTGTCTGTGGTGTGATGGTGGAGGCTCCTGTCAACCCTTAATGTCCGATGAAGCAGCTTTCTTGTCTGTCGCGGCTGCTGCAAAAGGGAGGAAGAAGGGAGACCGACTTACATGTGAACAACAGAACAGTTTGCATGAGCCATTCCACATGGCTTCGGGCTGCTGGTCTTGTCCTTCATCATTAACACTTTTTTTTTTTTTTTTTTTTAAATGAAAATCAAACTAATCACGTTACAACCTCCTCTGTGCAAGAAATTCTTTAATTACGTTTTCAATTTGATCAACCTTTTTGTTTGTCACAAGACACATTCTAATGCTTTTGGGGTAAATTAATTTTTAATCTAACATTACGAAGCTAAATAGTCATGGTGTTTGAATGAAATGTTAATGGATTTCCAACATTCCACATTTAATCAAAGCATTCCTAACATCACTGTAAGGTCAACAAATCTGAAGTAACTTTGCACTGCTATATCTTGGTGAATACATTATTACATTACATTATTTGTCTTTGTATCTGTGTATGTTTGCACAAAAAAAAATAATGGAAGAGGAAACTGGAATGGGAACTTTTTTTTTTCCTTCTTTTGATTGTTGAGTGAGAGGGCTGAAGTAATATCCCACCAATTCTCTGTAAATAAGAGCAGCTATCAAAACCTGTTACCCTGTGCCCTGTTGAAGCTCGTGTACATTGATTATACAGTACACATAGTGCCACACAATGACCATATTCATATGCTTTACCTCAGCATTCCAACGGTGTTAAGAAAGGGTGTGCAAGTGCTTGTATTTAAGGTCTGATGGTATAACGTCTTCTGTATCTTCTTCATTAGAGACTTGAAAGTTGTGCCTACGTGTATCTAGCAAATGAAATCCTCCTGCCTCTAACATAATTTTAGTCTTTTAACCAGAGAAGAGTACAGTAGAACTATCTATCTTTTGCAAATTACTAATCAATTATTCCTTGTCCCCAAAACTCAAATAAATTGATGCCAAATGTATAGCCTAAGACTTGTTTGTTATTGGCTGCAAATGTAAATGAGGGAATGTGTGCATGTGAGAAATGGTGTAATTGAAAAGAGTGGATGCACAAAATGATGGAAACACTGCATGAGAAAGGGATTTTTGTACTGAATTGGCCAAATCATAATTATAAGCACAGGTATGTGGGTGAGTCATATTCAGTTCAATAACATTCAGTGTTATGTGACAGCTTTTACAGTGGCAATCACTGTTTTTGAGTTTTCAAAGTAGTATAAGGCTATTAATAGTTCCAAATAGGACAAATAGCTGAATCTCAGATTGCAGCTGCACTGATCACAAAAACTGCAAAATTATTTAATGTGGCCCTGTGTATGTCAAGCATTGCCAAAAAATGTGCAAAGAATAGCAGTGGTCACAAGTTGAGAGATCGATTATGTTAGACAAACTGATAATTAAATCATAACCTCTTAACAAAAAGTACGTAGTAAAATCAACAAAGCTAGTACTTATGATAGAGCTTCCATTTGGCAGACATGCTGCTAAGTAAAAGTGGTATGAACACCAGGATGATGTAAAACACCTTATGTGTGACTTCCCTTATTGTTTAATCTTTATTGAAAATATGTGAAGTCAGCTTCTGCCTCCTTCATCCCTCAGAATTGGAGGCTTTCCTTCTTGACAAATGGTCTGAAATTCAACTTGACACAGTTCAGGACTTTTATGACAGCAATCCAAAGAAGATTGATGCTGCTCTGAACGCAAAAGGTGTCCCTGTTTGGATACTTTATATTCATATATTGTTAGATTTTGCCATGCATTGTAAACCTTTATAAGACTACAAAAGTTAAACTTGCTCTTTACTTATTCATATGTGCAGATAGTGGATGTCTCCTGATATTTCCTGTCTATTAACCATTATTGGTGAATAAGCAAATAGATGGCTTGTCATTTAACTAAATACCTTTAATAATGTGATTTCACAAGAAAAACAAAACAGTACAGTATTGTAACAAATTGCATTTCACATATGCACTGGACTGACGGTACAGTAGGTTGCTCATCATCGTCAGAGACGTCATCTGGTCCAGATCCTCACAGTGGATCTTTACTCTCCAAACTCAGGACAAAGTCAAACTCCTCTGCAGGGAAAAGGCAGAAGAGTGTATCTCAGTTTATACAATAAGCCTACCACTAAGTACTGAATGACACCACACAGATAAGACCATTATTACTAGCATGGGTAAACCTAGCTGACTCCTGCATTGTACTTCTGTACATACCAGCAGTGAGGGGCTGAACGGACAACCTGGCTCTTGTAAATAGTGCCATGTCCTTTAGAGGCCCTCCTTTGGCCTTGTGCTGCAGGTGGTATTTCTTAAGCTCAGAGAGAGGAACAAAACGCTTCATCATTCTTTGATACTGGACATCTACCTGAGAGAGGAGACGTAAAGGAAACACATTTAGTTCCTATCACTTAGAGTCATATCAACAGCTGCAAACACTGGATAAGAAAACACCTATGTGTTTATTACTGCAATATTTTACCATGCTCCATTTGGGGTTGTCTGGTTTGCTGGATGGATCAAAATGCACATCTTTCTTGTCAAACTGCGTGTGGTCCACATATGCCTCCTTCACAATCTAGAAAAGGCAACACAGCTGAAATATCATGCCTGTAGCTTTTATGCTGCCTGGATGCTGCCATCTGGGAAGGAGAGTGGCTTACTTTCATGATTCCTGCTATCCCAGGTTCCTTGCAGTTGCTGTGGTAAAAGAACGCGAGCTGCCCCTCTTTCATGTCCCGCATAAAGTTGCGTGCCTGCAGAGGATAATGGCAATTTAGAGGACATGCACATTCCCAAGCAGGGCATGCACAAAATATTTTATGTGTGGTTTTCTCTTGCTTAAGGCACTTCTCTGGTACGCAATTTGCATGAGGCAGGAGAGAATTAGATTGAACAAAAGGCCTCCTCAACCTATTTTGATTTTTTTTTCTGTTGGCCCATTTCAGATCAAAATCTTTTCATTACAGGAGTCAATCCAGTGGCACTACCTGATAATTGCGCACACCGTCCCAGCATCCAGACTGATTAGGCAGAGCCTTCAAATCCTCAATCCCGAACTGCAGAATAAACCAGAAGCATCAATCATGTGTAGCCTATAGAACAGACTACATGTTTAATCCAATCATCAAATAGCGATGAGGCCTTCAGTGCCACATACCTTTACATCGATTCCATTCTCGAAGCGGCTCTCAGGCTCTGACTTCATCAGCCAGTGACAGTACTGTGGGCGACCGCCTGACTCTTCACCTTTTGTCCTTTGCTGATCAGAAGCTGAAGCTTTTCTCTTTCCCCGGCCAGTCTGAGCACCACCCCCCTCAGGAGAGACCATTTCACTGTCCACCCTTCCCGCCTGGTCATCTTTACCTGTGATGTTGAGGGAATAATTATCACTCTCCTATTGTTAATCCAGAAAATTATCTACCAATCAACCTGTGAAACTCTATTTTCTCACCTGACTTCACCGTTCTGGCCCTTTTCTTTGGTGCCATCTCTCACAGTCTATAAAAAGAGGCATGTTTTGAACGTTCAGCAACATCCAATATAAACAGCATGGACAATGTTACCACTATTAAAATAAGTGGCATCAATAGATATGCTTATATTAAGACAATATGTAAGTGTTGCATTCTTTCATAGTGACAGAACAAAGGAAGTTGTGTACATTTGGATGATGTAACACACATTGTGTGGCCATCACTGTTCAATTTTTTTTATTTATTCTTTTTCATTTCTTTTTCTTTCACCGAGTTTATATTCTAATTTCTAGCCCTCCTATATCATCAAGTGCATGTGTCATTGTGGGATAAGTTATTCATAGTATCATAGTGTATTTAGTGTATGTGTGCATTTTGGGATAGATAGGGATGGTTTTCCTGGGATTCGTCTTTACAATCCTATATCTTAAGATATATGGTTGTGAAGATTTCTTGAGCGTTAAAAAAGCATTTGGAAGTACATAAGATCTTTTTTGGACGTAATGTTGATACACGGAAAACGGTACTAACACTCAAATGACTCAAATTATTCGTAACTTTCGAATTTATCAATTTTATCACAGATCATAAAGCTGAACAACATAATGTAAACATGGGTTACAGTTTGACGGTATTAGTAATTACAGAGCAACACTGGTCAGAGGATAATTTCTATAAACATTGATAATACCTGGAAGAAGTATAGTCAATATGATGGCTAGTTGTCAGCCATCAAAAACTCACCACCAACCCGCGCAGTACAAAATCATTTACACACGTGACGTCGTCAAGCTTCAAGGTGGTGCACTTGATTTACTTAACAGCTACTCCCGACGGCGTTGTGTAACTATCACTTTTCAACTTTTCCGCTCGTCTGCCCGATCATATAACACGCTTTCAAACCAGGTAATTACTTTAATTTAATTTTCATTCATTTTGTTTATTTTCAGTTTTATTTTCATTTTCAGCCCTTCCTATTTTTTATCTTTTGATTCTTTTAGCCAACAGAACTACATTTCCCTGCAGCAGCGGCTGTGACATAACCTCAGTCAGCAGTGTGGAGGTAAACATGGCGGCCGTCGGACCACTAGCGAAAGTTGCCAGACTGAGCTCAAGCATCTGCAGAAATCATCGTTTAATATTCAACAGGAGCGCACAAAGACGAGGAATAGCTTCATGCGTCGACCGTAAGTCCTGGAAATTACGAACCGCTAGCAAACAGGCCAGTCATGTAATGCTAAAGTAAGTTGGACAGCAATACTCAGTGACAATTCTAACGACAGAATCAGACGATTTTCGGCTATGCATTTTGCAATTAAGGAGCACCTACTCACTTATCTATTAATCAAAACAGAAAACAAATCTGGCCATTTAAATTAACATTCCCAGACCATTCAGTGCTTTGATAACATACTTAGTCCTCATTGGCCAGTCGTCCTCCTGATCCACCAGTCATGAGTCAGAGGGGATCCACACCCCCTAACATCAGCGCCTCTCTTTTCTGGAGCAGGTTGTGTGATATGAAGGGCTTCATGCTATGTTATTAAATACATCTATGCTTCATGTTGATTTTAGAAACTCTTTGTTTTTTTCATTGAAGCCCTTCTTTGTATCTATAAACTGAGTGCGGTGCCTTGCTGAAGACCATTAGGGCACTAGGACTGGGTGGAGATTCCCCACACACATTTCTTTAAATATGTGCTTAATAAAAAGACAGAAACATTGCCATATATATTCAAATCCAATCTGACAGGCAAGGCTGACCTTTCGGATCATGGACAAAGTCAAATGTCCGAGCAGGTAAAGGCAAATAATAGAAGAGCAGAGGGGAAGACAATACATGCCATGTCACAATATTCATTCATTCATCATTATTTATCCAGATTGATCCTCATGTTTCTGTTCTTAACCCTTTGTTGACAGCTGCTCATGGGCTCACAGATGAACAAAGAGAGTTTCAGAAAGTGGCCTTCGACTTTGCAGCCAACGAAATGGCTCCACACATGGCCGAGTGGGACCAAAAGGTATGCTGGTGCAAGGCACATATTGTTTGTAATTAAAGGTCAGGGCATGCTGTAACACACTTCTGCCTATGTAATCTGTTCAGTAGATTTATTTATTTGCCCTTTTGTTCGCTGATAACAGGATAAACTATTATACCCCAGTCAGCACTTAGAAATAAAATACAGGGCTACATTATACATCATTAAAAGTGGAGTTTAAATGCTTTAATTTCTCGGACAGCACAGTGGCCAGGTGGTTAGAGAGACTGTTCATCAACCAGATGACACAGCTTCAAGCCGCAGTGTTAACAAGTGTCCCCCCTGCTGCAGCGCCTCTGAGGAAAACACTGTAACATTTCCAGTAGAGAACCCCTTGAAGCTCTAATTTCCCTATGGAGATAAATGAAATGTCACATCCCAAAACCAGCCACTGGCATTAGCTTTTTTTTTTGAAGCTCAGTTGGCAGTGTATAAGGTGTTGCTGTACTTACTGTGTCTTCATTTCATGCTGTATGTTTTCACCAAAAAAAGTGCAGCTTACATCCCATATGTTTGAAGTCTTGCCTCTTACATGCTGTCAAATAGCACTGTCTGTTCCACATTAGATAATTCTGTCTTCAGTGCGAAGTTGTTTTGTATAACTTTACATTATCTGATCTTACACAATATCAGTTGTCTTTTTTTATTTATTTATTTATTTTAGGAAATGTTCCCAGTGGAGACAATGCGTAAGGCTGCCCAGTTAGGGTTTGGTGGGATCTATGTTCAGCCGGATGTGGGAGGATCAGGCCTTTCTCGCCTGGACACGTCGGTCATCTTTGAGGCTTTATCCACAGGATGCGTCAGCACCACAGCTTACATCAGCATTCACAAGTATGGGCCTGTTTTATGCCTTTTATTTACAAAAAATGTATGATTCTGGAAAGTTGAGAGAATGTCATCCTCAGCTAAAAGTTGAGTTAAGACAGATTGTTTATGATGACAAAATCCTGTAAAATGCATGAAATGGCCCAGATGCCAACTTAACTAGACCATTTGCCAGCTTTGTGACTAAAATTCATCATTTGTATCATCAGTCTGGCAAGGCACAGCTGTTGGAACAGCTCTTGTTGTGGCTTAAAAAATAAGTTCAAACAACATGTCATAAAGCAGATAATCCTTATTGAAACATGGAGTGAATATTTTTCACCGAAATGTGTTACATCAGATTTGCTCATTTAGAAAAACATCAAGAATTTCTTTCTCACGTTGAAGTTCTTTCCTCCGGTCTGCACAAAAGGAGTGAATAAATTACATTGCGAGTATATTGTGATATGACCCTTGTTATGACATAAATATTCCTTGCCTACCAGTCTACAAAATGCTCCTTTCTTTGCAGCATGTGTGCCTGGATGATAGACACCTTTGGCAATACTGAACAAAGGGAGAAGTACTGTCCTGATCTCTGTTCGATGGAGAAGTTTGCCTCCTATTGTCTCACTGAACCAGGTCAGTCTTCATATGTAGCTGAAGGAAAAAATCCACCCTGAAACATACATCTGAAGTTGATTATATTTAAGTTATTTTTGATTGTTTCAGGCAGTGGCAGTGATGCTGCATCGCTGCTGACCACTGCACAGCGGAAAGGGGACCACTACATCCTGAATGGCTCAAAGGTAGCCTGCTGTTTCCATCCAGTTTGTTTCAGTTGGTGCTCACGTTGCTGCAGACAGTTGCATTAAAAGGCCGACTGTATTCTTTTTGTTTATGGGTTTTCAGGCCTTCATCAGCGGCGGTGGAGATACAGACGTCTATGTAGTGATGTGCCGAACAGGAGGGAAAGGACCCAAGGGCATCTCTTGTTTGGTGGTGGAGAAGGGAACTCCAGGGCTCAGTTTTGGCAAGAAGGAGAAGAAGGTAGCTGTGCTGCTTTTGGTAGTTCTCATTGCCATTGAGAAACCATGTTAATGCCTTTCAGCTTGGGTGTTCAGTATATACTCTTGATATAATTGATTATGGCTCATTCGCTGATGTTTGTAGGTTTCCACCAGATGGCAGAGTTAAGTCATAGTTTTGTCTCAGCAGAAGTCTGCAGTGATAATCCCACTATATTCTCTCTCTCTTTTTTTTTTTCAAGGTGGGATGGAACTCGCAGCCGACCAGAGCGGTGATATTTGAGGATTGCGCGGTTCCAGTGGCCAATCGGCTTGGTGAAGAGGGACAAGGCTTTAGTATTGCCATGAAGGGCCTGAATGGAGGCAGGATTAATATTGGTGAGCAGGACAGAGAAAACACACACACTCTTTTCAACTTATTGTGGGACTGTTTGAACTGTAACCCCAAACATGTTCAGTATTGACACAGCTTGTAACTACAGAGAACACAGATTTAGCATTTTATTTTGGAAATTATGATATGTAAATGTTGATTTTATGGGCATGTAAGTCAGTTCAGATCGTCTTCAGTGTTCATTGTGTTCAGTGTTTAAAACTCAATAGCAATCACACACTTCAATACATTTCCAACATTCTTGTAAAATTACGTTTTAAAACATAAATCCTACTAGGCATGACCTGGTATTCTGCTTTTCTAAGACCAACAGGCTGTAGGATTGTAAGGCTGCAAGTTCAAACTTAGTTTTAATGTTGTCAGCAAATGCTTTCCAGATTTAAGGTGCTGCATTACATCTCCGAATTCTCTTGGTAATTGAAATTTATTTGTTGGTGTAAAAGATGACACTGATTTTCCCAGTCTCAGTTCTGCAGGCCGGGCATATTCACAGCCTAAGCCCTCATGACCTTCCAGCTCACGAGGGGTTAAAAGATGTGAAATGTAGCTAGGACCTTTATCTAGCCAAACCTTTACAGTATTCAACTGAGTCTTAAAATCAGCCCTGACACCAGTGTGGAGACACTAAATAAAAATAGTATGATCCTTTGGTGTCAGCTGGAGTTTGTTGTTTTAGGCAGCAGAACAAGGCATGACAACGAAAGGCATTACAGGGCACTGACTGTTGCCAGTTTAGACGTCATTATAAAAAAGTGTAAGTAATGCTTAAAAGCTACATGTATATCCAAGATCCATACACATTCTCTGCTCTGAAAAAAAATCTCATTCAAAAAAGTTATTACTTAATATATCAGAATATAACTTTGTAGCACCAAAATATAGAAACATGCTCAGCTGAGATTTTCTTTACACAGGCAGGTACAATTGAAGCCCATTTCAGAGTTGATGGTCGAGTGATGTTGGGCCTTTGGGATTCTGAAAATGAATTTTGAAGATTACTTGAAGTTTAGTTCCAAAGTCTACAGAGAAAAAAACAGAACAAACAAAAATAACAATCAGTTAGTTCCTGGGGGCAAATTCTACCAGCCTAGACAGTAGAGGACGGGGTTATAACAAGTTAAAGCAGAAAAACATAAGATGTCGAACGGCTGATGTTTTCTTAGATTTGAATATTTCTTTGAATGGGATTTAGCAAGATTAGCCAAAAGTGATAAAAGTTTTGCACTGCAAAAACACATTTGATCAAACATTCATTAAAAGGTCATATTTAAATGTTGAACTCTATACTAAACACAGCATTTTTTCACATTTTAATTAGTTTGTCTGTTGATATCTGTATACTCTGTATTTTTCTGTCTGAAAAAGCCATCATAGAAGTATGGTAATAGAAACTGACAGTCATTGTACCACAGCCTTTTTAATTGCTGTGTATGATGAAACTGATCTGTCAGCCCTTTCATACTTTCCTGACACGGTTTGACAGTGTAATAACAACAATCAATTTTTTTTTGTTTGTTTGGCTAATGCTTTCAAGGAAACCAAAGACATGTCACACCAAATGACAGCTTTTATGAAGGTTTGATAATGAAAGAGGAGTCTGTGATATGTGAGATCCAGAGGGTGGACACGGTGTCAGATCTGATGCTTGGTCTTTATAGTTGGGGTTAGGAGGTTAGACGACAGCTATATGAGGCTGCAGGAGGGTGGATGAGCTCAGTAAGGTAGTCCCCGTTATGTAGGGAATGAAAGTTTTGAACATATTGTGAGATTTTTTAGGACTTGAATAAGGGTTAAGAATGCTAATAATGCTCTTGTTTTGAAAAAAGCTTGTTTTCACTGTTTGGCTTACATTAGATCAGCCACTGTCAACTCTTCCAAAAGTTTTTCAATCAGTGACTCCAGCATCAGACTATTCAGATAATCAATTTTCTCGTCAATGCAGCATCCTGTTCTCTTGGAGCAGCTCACGCCTGCGTACAGCTAGCGAGAGATCACCTGTTGGTACGCAAGCAGTTTGGAGAGGCTCTCTCCAACAACCAGGTAAGCAGCTCATGTTTTCACAGTACAGTCACAGTGACATATTCAACCTCTTGAGATAGTTTGGGCCTGTCAGTGATGAAAAGTGACAAATGATATTTCTGTCCCTGTAGTATCTGCAGTTCAAGCTAGCAGAGATGGCCACCCTGCTGGTTGCGTCTCGTCTCCTGGTGCGTGAAGCTGCAACGGCGCTGCAGGAGAACCGGCCTGACGCCGTATCCCTCTGCTCCATGGCCAAGCTCTTTGTCACAGATAACTGCTTTAATGTGAGTAGAACACAGTATTCACCTCCACTGGAAAAAATGTCGTCACTTTCTAATGTCTAGTTTTTCATACTGGTGTCCATTCTCCCTCAACAGATCTGCAACCAGGCTCTTCAGATGCACGGCGGGTACGGTTACCTTAAAGACTACGCAGTGCAGCAGTTTGTCCGCGACATCAGAGTGCACCAGATTTTAGAGGGTGAGCAGTTTTAATAGTGGCCATACTATGCAGAAGTTTTCATGACTTTCAGCAATTAATTTTCTTGCAATTTAAGAGCAGTGTCAGAATGTGTTTCCATGTTCATAGCAAAGACACTTTATAATGACTTTTTTTCCTATTGTCTCCCTTAAAGGAACAAATGAGGTGATGAGAATGATCATTTCTCGAAGTCTGCTGACAGAGTCATGATGACTCTATCCAAAGACCTTCAAATAACTTTAAGTAGTGACCATATTGTAATGGTCTTGACCTCTGGTTTGGTTCTGTTTGACTGATTTCCTCCAGCGTCCTCTGCACCATCATTGTTCAAAAGGTCACACAGGCAAAACCAGCCAGTAAGACCTCGCTGTTTCCAGTATAATATTGGATTTTTTTTCTATAAAAGCTGCTCCTTTAGATCTCTTGCACTCCATTTGGTAAAGTGTTTTTTACCCCCATACTAAAAAGGAAAATAAAAATGAGCACAAACCCGAGTGTTACTGATAGTTTACTGCAATAAACTTTATGTCACATCCGTGCCACGCACAGTCGCATGGATCTCAATTCTAAAGTGGCCTTTCACATCTTATGTTTGTGGTTACTGTAGTGTTTCTGTACTTTAACCTCTTGTGTTTCCTGTAATGAAAAATGGTTAGAGTGGATTATACTGTGTGTACTACCCTAGGTAGAATTATGTGTTACTGTATGTGTGCTGAGCATTGTGGTATTCAAAATGCCACTTTGCAAACTAAAAAAATTGTCAATCACACTCCAGATAAAGTTATGTTTCTGCTTTTGTCTCAGATTCCTTATCACCTAGGAATTATTTGCATTTCTGTGATTATGTGTACTGTGAACATCTATTGAAAAAGTAAAGTGTGACGTTATTATAATTCAATATAACAAGAATGCTGACCATTTGAGAATACTGTTTTATTGAAAAAAAAGTCAATGATTTCAACAGAACAAAAGGTGCTGCATGTAACATTTTAACATCAATAAATCATTCATTTGGAACAAAAGTACCAAAAATAAAACCAAGGCAGTTGTGGAGAAAATTGGCCTCTGTATTACATTTGATGTTGTGTGCCGCGGTTAGATTTCCTTATATTAGATTTCCTTTCAAATGCTGGATTGCACAAATACAATTTTCAGTGATATATTGATGTTAAAATGCTACATGTAGAGCCTTCAACAAAATAGTTACAATCCAACAACTTTCAATAACTTTATACTCACTATTTTGGTTACATTCCAGCTACCATAATAGGCAATATATTTGTATGTTCTCTCAGTAGACAATGAAACCATAATGACAATGTCAGGTTGAATAAATGACCCTTAGATAAAGATTAAACACAAGTAAGCATGGGTCGAAGCAGGCTGGCTTTCGAAGATAACCAAAACGATAACATCATATGAAATACCTGAATTGTGATTTTGCTGTTTTTTTACTTTGAACAAGTAAAGTTAGCCTGAGAGAGGTGGGCTGAGAAAAAGTGTTCTTACATAGCCACGTACTGTGTAATATAAATGGCAATGAAATTATAAAACTGTGAAAATAGTGTTCTGTTTAACCAGGCAATATCCAAAAACAAAATCACATCACTTTTGTGAGAACGGCTGAACTAGTAAAAGTAAGTGAAATGTTCCTGCTGTTCGTTATGGCTTACAGTATTTCTTGTAAGAATTTGCATTTTATGAACCTGTCAATCACTGTCAAACACCATTTTGAAGACCTCATCAACTTAAAAGTGAAAATATATATATTTTTTGTGGTAAACCAGAATGCAGCATACAAAAAGAAACTGAAATCAAAAACACTGTGCTGAGTCAACTGAATGCAAACAGAGGTGGGTAAAGTTTGTGCAGACTTGAATGAGCTACAGTCCACCTGTGAGATATTTTCTCCTCATACAAACTCTTTCAGTTCAACATGGAAAAAAAAAGTGCTTTCCATTCCAAGGCATAGTGTCTCTCCTTCCTCAACCCGTCTACAGTTTTTCAAAAACTTTCCATTCAAGATGCGTCTTCTGCTGCTGCTACACCAGCGAGCCGGCTTGGCTCTGAGCGGGCACCATGACAGCGACGGCCCCCATGCGCGTCAGGGACGAGGAGCTGATCCGCGGGGACACAGTGAGCGGGGGCGGCACCTGAGGCTGCGCCCCCTCAGTCCTGTTGGGGACGTTGGCCCCTTGGCAGTGGAGGACCTGCGGAGGGGCCCCGTTGGCGCTGGGGGGCCGCTTGAGCTTACGTGAAGGAGTGCCGCTCATGTTGTACCCTGGGAGTCCCTGCAGGGTGTTGGCTTCTCCGGGCCGCAGCTGGTAGGCGTTGATCACAGAGCCCGTGTCGGAGGCTGACATGGGGGAGTAGGGGTAGTGGAAGTTGGGCTGGTGGGAGTCTCGCGGCCGAGGACTGGTGGCTATGGAGGACAGCGTGCCATTCTTTGACACAATGTCTGAGCCGGTGTTACTTTTTGCCCAGGACACTCGCTTGGGAGCCTGAGCATCTTCCCTGTGAAGGACAATAAGACAAGGAGAGAGAGAGGATCAGAGAAAGCCAGCAGACTCACAAATTAGGAAAAAATTTTTTATGACTACTAGAAAATCAAGAAATATTGCTACTTTGCTGATGTTTTACTTGGCAAAGGTGCTACTGCAAAAAAAAATTATAAAGAAAAAGCAAATTTAAAATGTGCTCAAAATCAAAGTTACTGGGATCCTTGGAAACAATAATGTTACATGTTAACTTTTCCAATTCTAAAAGGATGAGAGTACAAAGTTCAGACTAATTTAGTTTAATTGGAAAATCTCAAAAAAAAAAAAAAGTGCACCAGTCAAGTAAAGCCAGATTACTCCGCTCATCTCTGCCGATTAACTGTTCACTGTGAATGACTCCACAATTAATCTGTTTACGTTGGTCCAGTTTAACTACAAAATGTGTGCTCTGCAATGGATGTTACTACAGCCACGTGCGTAGTAGCACAAGCAAGGGTTTTGTTTTTTGTCTTGTCCATCTGTGTGTGTGTGTGTGTGTGTGTGTGTGTGTGTGCAGCATAGCTCAAATAGTTTTGATCCAATTTGTACAAAACTTGGTGGAAGTCTTAAGTGTCATGAAAACTCATGATTGAGTTTGACATGACTACATAGGGATTATTTATAATGACCATATCAGTGAATTAGTAAGAGATATGCATACTGTTCAACAAAGTCATAAATGACTTTCTATTGGTCACATGACCTTTGAACTTCCATGATCTTGAAAGGTTGAACTGATGGAAAAATGATGCACACATTATTGGTCTTATAGCTTTTCACTAGCTAAAAATGTAAGTACAATACTTAAGCAAAATTGTACTTAAGTAAAATGACTGACTTCAAAAAAATTATTAGTACAAGTGCACAAAAAAGCTGCTCAATTACAGCAACTGGAGTAAATTAATTAGTTATTATTATAATAATTAATTATTTCCAGAATTAGTAATTTACACTCTTGTGTTTGTGAAAAATCATGCTAAATGGGCAAAGAGGTAAGATTTATACTGTCCCATAGAACAAAAAGACCATAATGTATCTATAGGGAGGTGATAGGGTTATTGATCATTGCTCATTAATTATCAGGTGCAAGACTTCTGACTTCAAAAATTCAATGTTTAGCTGGAGCAAAAACTCTCCACCCACAGGACCTGGACTCCCACACACGCCCCACCCAACTTCAGCACACAGTAAAATCCTCACTTGATCTCATTGGCTATCTCCTCCTCAGTGTCCCGCCTCCTCCTCAGGATGAATATTAGGAAGAGCACCATGGCCACCAGTCCCACTATGGACCCCAGTGTAGCTGCCGCAATCATGCCTGTGTTGGAAGCTGGAAAAGCAGAGTCACACGCTGTAATTCAAGCAGTATACTGTAAATACAGCGGTGTGAAGGGTAATTAAGATAACTGTATAACTGAATTTGCACAGAGAACGTACAGGTGATGACCTCCAGGTTAATGGAGCAGCTGTCGGAGCCAGCAGTGTTACTGGCTCGGCAGACATACTTCCCTGACATGCTCTTAGTGAGGTTACTCAGCCTGAGCGTGCCTTGTCTCTCATCTGGAAAACAACCACACAATTACAGACACTTTAGATCCATTAAAGTCAGTGCGGTTAAAACACACTAATTTTTCTGATACAATAAATAACTAATCTACATTATTCATTTGGAGACTACATTTCTGCAGCATCTAACACAAAATACTGTTCATACGATAATACCACAATGACCTGTGTGAAAACTAATTTTATGGTTTTATACACTTCAAAATCTTATATTTTCTACACAAAGGACAAACACCAGTGTCATTCTTTTACTGTAGTAATGAGCATTGGTCCAGGCCATTACTCAAAAAAAGTGTCAAATATGATGTGAAAAATGCCAAAAATAAAGTTGCATGTTGATCTGAGGCTCATGGTATCTGATTTTACTGCACAGGAAATGTATTGTTACCAATGTCACTATTTTAGTCCAGTATTTGCACAATATCCAATGCCTATTTCTTATTGATGCATTCCTAAGCATGGGGTTGTGAGGAGTATTCTGGTCTTGCAATGTATTTGATCGGGTTTGTCAGCAAAATTTGCTTTTCTATCTTTTCTGACACCATGGTCACGGCATTGGCAGATAAGCCTGTGCATCCGTCTCAATAATTTCACAGCTGGGTATTGTCATTGCACACAATCTGTTCCTCTTGGCACATCTGGCTTTAAAATGCTGTGTTGTTACAAACATAGGCTGTAGGAAAATAAACACACTTCATGAGGGACTTATCGAACAAATCCTCTGAAATCCACTTGGAGACGTCACATCGCAGCATGTTTTCATCAGATGTGTTTTTGTTTTTGTGGGTAAATAAGGAAACAGCGATGGGTACGCATCTGTCCCGTAGAGTCACCCTCCTACCCTGTCGGTGAAGGTGGAGTCCTGCTAAACTTGGCTGACTGAACTCACGTCTGCCTGTCACTGTCTGAGCTCAAGTATCCCCTTAATGCATTGACTCATGCAAATCATCCCAGTGGAGAAATCAAAGTTCACAGTATGACAGCAAGCTACATGTTGGGAGTGACAATCACTGAGTCCGAACAGCTGCATTTTATATCCCAAAGTGGTGGGAGTGAAGCATGCTGGGCTTTGTGTTTGGTAACATTTGCTTATACCATCTGCTGCTGCAACCTCAGGAGTAAAAGGTTGATGGCCACGCAGTCGGACTAAATCATAGTCACCATTTCTCCCTAAACTGAAAAAAATAAATGTTAACCAGTCTTGTTCTGCTAATTCTTTAAACTATGTGAATATACTGTGTGTGATCACACAAAAAAAACAATCATTCAAATGAAGTATGGTTGGTATTAACTGACAGATCATAGCCAAAGACTTTATTGTTAACCTTTCAACTAAAGTATTAAAGGTTATGCCTCAGAAATCAAAATAAATGTGGCTGCCAAATAAAACAAAGCGGATGAGTGCGATATGCACCTGTCCCTCTCTGATTACTTAATCCCAGGCTTGGAAACCAGCTGTGAAGAAACAAACCCAATTGTGACAGATTAGCAGAGAACCAGCTGACTCTGAAGTTGGCGAGAGTCCAAGCTCGCACAGCGATCAGGCTCCAGCGGCAGAGCTGGAGGGGATCTGACGTTAGCTACTGTTACATATCAAGACAGGAGTATTAATCATATTACGCTGCCGTCACTACAAGGTCAACGCGCAGCATTTGTCAGAGCCTTGACACATGAAATGTGATTAATGTAAATCAGCAACGTTGCTATTTGAGGCACGTGGAGCAGTGCCTCACAACATTACCATACAAGCTGTAGTGTGTTAGTTTTTGCAATTTGTGTGAAACTCCACAAACGCATAATCAATGTTTATTTCAAGATATAATATTAACAGGAAGAAATGAATCATAAAACTGATGCAGGAACAATTATTTTAAGTGTTCCTCTCCTCAGCTCTACTAATTATTATTCACTTCCCCTTACAGAACTAATAGAGGACGATTAGAGAATTACATTTAAACAGTTAGTGCTCAACAGGATACAGTATTGATTGTTGCCTTGCATGATACTGTATCATATATCAGAACAACTGTTACATTTCTATCTGCTGATTCATTCATTTATGTATTGATTCATAACCTGGATTTGCATGCTAATATCAGTTTATATTAGTTGTAATTGTTGCTCTTTACTGTGAATTGCATCACTGTGTGTCCATGTGCTTTGGTTCAGACAGATGGTCACAAGAGACAAGAGAAATCTTTGCTGAGCCATGCTTAAAACAAACAAAAAATTACCACGCTAATCTGCCTGAATGACTTTAAGGCAGAGTGCAGTCTTATTAACAGTCTAAATATAGCACACAATGAAATGTGGATGGAGGGGGGTACTGTAAATGCAATAGGCTGACAGCTAAATCTAACACAAAGCACTTACTGTAACGGCTTAAAGGGAAAATCAACCCATGATCAATTTAGAATGGGCTATGGATTAGGGAGAATATCATTATTGATTATCTATGTGTATTGGAGCAAGATCCTTGAGGATAGTATTATGAGGTCAAAAGCCAAAATCATTAATCAGAGAACTGTAACTGTATGATAAAAATGATTACAATTCTTGTGCATAATGCTTTGCTCTCTACTTGGACAACCAAGTTCCTCCTAAAGTGTCCCGCTGACACCATTCACAAAACAGTAGACTGTAATTTGACTGAAAATTGAAACTGTAGCTTCAACAAAAACTTGACCTATGTGAACGCCTAATATTTTCTGGGTGTGCATTGTTACACAAATAGCAATGTAAGTTTCAGAGTCTAAACTACTGCTGTGTTCTGGAAGATGCAGGTCCAAAAGAAACCAACTGATTTTAAAATCTAAAAATGTGCTCCATATATTTTATATTTCTTCAGATTGCATGTAAGAAAAGTCACTGCTGAAGCTTTTTAGCTCCCCCTTATGTCAACATCTGTTAATATGTCTTATGATTTTATACATGAATGTTCCAAAATCCCCTCCAGTGCATTGCTCCTTTTCTTATATACACTCTGCTATGTTATTAATTATTGCAACCCAATATATTTTTGTATGAACTGAAACAATTATTACACTTGATTACTCACTGCAGCAAATCTTTAGCCTTCATTGAAGTAGAAGTGAGTTGTGACTTATTTATTAGCACACCAGCAGACATTAACATTAACACTATACAATCATTTATATATAAGCCATTTAACACGATGCACCATGCCACAAAATTACATACTGGCAGTACAAAGTAAAGGTGTAGGGGGCAGCAGCGCCACCAGAAGAAGTCGTGTGAGAAGCTTTCTTGTTGATTTTTATTACCAGTTGTTTCTGCAGCCCATTTGCATGGATTCCTTGTACAGACTGTCATCACATGCATAATTGATACACGTGCCTTCTCCCCACCTAGAAATGCGCCTTTCAAAGCAGAGGGCAGGAGAGTGAGTCTTGAGTGAGATATCACCTGGTTTGGCACCTT